>JAPFFP010036499.1:0-15265 GCA_026153255.1 Solanum medicagineum | reverse complement strand
ATGATAATAATAACAATAATAATAATAATAATAATAATAATAATGATAATAATAATAATAATGATAATGATGATAATGATAATGATGATGATAATGATAATGATAATGATAATGATAATGATAATGATAATGATAATGATAATGATAATGATAATAATAATAATGATAATGATGATGATGATGATGATGATAATAATAATAATAATAATAATAATAATAATAATAATAATAATAATAATAATCAACTCTCTCATGGATCTATAGTAAATGGCCATCTTTTGGGACAAAAGTCGTCAGAACGTGTTTTACGACTCTCGTAAGTTGGCAACGTAGTTCTATGGGTTAGAATAGTTATTTATTCGCTCCCTACTCGGTGCTCGATACTCCTCCCAAGGCTAAAAATTCTCAACTCATTAATCAACTCAAATCTCAACCTCATTAAGTTTCCTTAACTTAGATCATCTCAGTTTCTCATCAACTCAGTCAATCAAGGAAATCACTCAGACTCAACTCGGACTCAGATGGTCATTCAGACTCTCTTAATTGGACTCATCATGTAATGCAAGCAAAATGCAAAGGTACATATGATTAAAATTCAACATGCTTCTCATGGACCATCAACTCTCTCATGGATCTATAGTAAATGTCCATCTTTTGGGACAAAAGTCGTCAGAACGTGTTTTATGACTCTCGTAAGTTGGCAACGTAGTTCTATGGGTTAGAATAGTTATTTATTCACTCCCTACTCAGTGCTCGATACTCCTCCCAAGGCTACAAATTCTCAACTCATTAATCAACTCAAATCTCAACCTCATTAAGTTTCCTTAACTTAGATCATCTCAGTTTCTCACCAACTCAGTCAATCAAGGAAATCACTCAGACTCAACTCGGACTCAGATGGTCATTCAGACTCACTTAATTGGACTCATCATGTAATGAAAGCAAAATGCAAAGGTACATATGATTAAAATGCAACATGCTTCTCATGCTTAGTTATGCTTAAGATACTCAATTCAGGTAATTACACTCAAACCTCAACTCAATCCATGTACAAAATTTCATAAAAGTCATGTAGTTTAGGGTTCACGCTTTCAAGTATGGAATTATATCTCAATTTCATATCAATAGTTATGCAATGAAGCAAGTACCTCATACATCATCATAAGAACTCATAATGAATTCAGTAAATTCGGTATTAAGATGATAGGATTTTCCAAATCTCAACTCTTATCCTCAATTTCAACTCAATTTGGTGGAAGGGCGTGTGAACAAACATAGTAAAATGCTTTAGTAAGTCTTACACACCTGGAAATAGAACAAGCAATCATACTTCAGTTGATCTTCGCGTTTGAACATGAAACCCTCGCTTTTCTCCCTCCTCTGGTGCTCTCAAGAATTCCTAAGTGTGAATGACAGGTAAAAATACTCTTAGTGTTTTATTTTAGGAATTAATTAAGCCTAAAATTCCCAAGGATTGGATTAAAAAGGGATAAGAATAGATAAAAATACCCTTCTTAAAAACTGTCAACATGGTTTAAGACACCAGATCTACAAGTCGTAGATCATTTTACGGGCCATAGTTGACCTCTCATAGGTAAAGTGTCCAAAAGTTTGAGTTACTGAAATTTGGCATAGAATCTACGAAACATCTTCTACGGCCGTAAATACTTCTACGGGCCATCTACTAACTTGTAACTCAATGTACTAAAAAGTTGATTTTTGGGTCACCAACTCATGAAACCTAATTGTAATGCCCAGTGAAATTATCAAAATATCCCTTGAATGGAATCACGCGAATAATATGTCTTCTTAAGCTCCAATGGAAAATCTGAGACCGAATTTGTGATCAGCACGAAAAATTGAGTAGGAAAATGGTCTTAGTCAGATTTTAGAGCGACTGAATCAATAGATAATTTTTCAATGCAAATAGAAAAACAGTGTTGATGTGCGCCCCAAGCGTGATGCACCAGGGACGTGCACATACACTTACATTTGTATTTTTTTAAATTTTTTCGATGGGAATTGGAAAACTCGTTCGAAGGATTTTTGGAAGAGAATACACTGGTCCGCGCCGAGGCGCGTCGTGGACCTATGTAAATTCCAAGGAAAATTTTCATTCATTTAAAAGGGGGTATTTTTGATACCTTTTCCAGCCCCTCCTAAGTTCAATAAACAAGTATAAGAGATCTTTTACATCAAGCCAAGTCTTAAGTATCTCTACCAACTAAGTTTTCGCATAAGTAGATAGAAGGGTCAACTTCAAATGGCCATATCTCCTAAATTACAATGAATTAGGTGATCCATAATCTATAAAATCAAAGATAATTGAATTATCTTTCCAACACATCCAATTTTTCCTTAATTAGAGTTCGGAGTAGAAAGTTATGCCCATTTTAGTGAAGGAGTACAGAGCTGTCTGAAGGTTCGAGGCCCAATGCGCGTTGCGGACCTGACGCTGACCCTTACTGGTTAAGCTAACGACATTTTTCCATTTAATTTTGAGGGTAATTTTATTCTAAAACCTTTGGAGGTCTATTTAAGGTCCTAAAACACATAAAACGTCAGTTTTCATAATTAAAAACTCTCTCCTTCACTCCTAAACATAAACGCTCAAGAATCACCAAGAAAGTCATCAAGCTAGGATTAGATTTCAAGATTCATCCTCAAGGTAAGTTATTCTTCATAAATTTTAATCTGCCCAACCCAAATTTCTTCATCTATTCATGAATCTCTAATAGAATCTTAAATCATAACCTAGGGTTTCAAGAAGACAAATCCAAGAATCCCAAGAAAGGATTTCTTGATTCTTCTTTTTCAAGAATGTAGGGTTCTTCATCAAGAACTCTAAAAATTATAATTCAAGAATTCAAGAATCAAAAAGAAACCATTCAAAGAATGTCTTTCCAAGTTCTTCCACTCCAAGGAACTACCGAGATCGAGGATTTTCTCCAAGAAAGCTAGTGTTCATCAAATTTCAATTGTAAAAAAAACTTTTCAGGTATGTAAGGCTAAACTAAAAGCATGATATTATTCTCTCATGTGCCCCATAGATGGTCTTAGATAAGAGTTGAAGGTTTTTGAGTCTAAATATGTGATTCTTAGTTATTTTCTTGAGAAATTATATTTATTATATGTATTTTCATACGTTGATGATCATCCTAAACTTGTTTTCTTGAATTGAATATTTTTCATAAGATATTGCATAACTCTATATGTTAACATTTGAAAACATGCAAGAATGAACTTAGGAGATGAGTCTAGAGCCTTGATGATATAAATGTGTTTGTTGTTGTGGTTCTAGTTCGAAATTGAGTGTGTTGATGATAATATTGATGGGATTGATATCCTTTGAGTCTTTAAGAGGTTGAAGTTAATCTTAAAAGAATGTTCCCAGTCTATTAAGTTGATCGTTGATGAGACGAGTTGATGTTCTTTGTCCCAAAGAGACTAAATGATGAGTAATCTTGATATTTGATAGCTTATGAGCATGTTGAGTCTTGGGAGGAGTATTAAGCACCGAAATGAGCAAGGGTGAGTCCCAGTCGCAATCATTAACTAAGTGACTAGCATAGGAGAGAATTGAACTGTGAAAGCGGATGTTTCCTTAGTCCCAAAAGAGGACTTGATGGTTCCATGGATCCACCGATAGAGACGTCCTTTACCTCGGTAAGGTACTGGACGAATGTGGTAATGACATCGCTTCATTATACCACCAGCGGCTCATAGGTGATGGTTTGTCGGCTAGAGAAACTCCCAGATAGATTCCCCATTGATAGTACTCTGATGTTGAGTTGATGGTATGAGTCTTGATTGATGTTGATGCATCATTGTCTACTCTTTATTCTTCTTTTAGATAAACATTTGACAGTTTGATTGGTTATCTTTCTGAGTTGATGTTGTTCCATATTATTCTACCTGTTTCTATTTCAATTAGCTATTTTACATACTGTACATTCCACGTACTGACGCCACTTGGTACTACATTATTTCATGATGTATATATATGGATTAGGGATTGTCAACAGGCGCATCGATGAGGGTCTAAGATGTTCAATTGACTGGTGAGTCTCCCCTACTTCGGAGGAATCATTACATTTATTTTTATCTTGCTTTTAGGTTTATATTTGATTAGCTTTACTTTATTTTGAGGTAGCAATGAGTCTGTCATTAGCACCACTTGATAGTGATAGAGGCTTCATAAACTAGAGTTGAATGTTGATGTTGAGACTTGTTGAACTAGTTCCTTATACTAGCCCTTTTGTTTATTGATATTATTATTTTGAGACTAGATGAGATATGCCCATTACTTTCCTTAGTCTACTGCTGATTGTCTTGAGTTTATGATTGAATGAATGTGATGAGGCCAAGTAGTTCACTTGGGGACTAGCAATAGTCTCTCAGTGCCGGTTACGTCTAGGGTATACCCTCCAGAGGCATGACACTTATCTACGGTTTATGGATAATATATGGGTCATATTCTATCCCGTATATGGACCTCAAACTTATAAAACTTCACCAAGTCACCTGGGGATTTATGAAGCCTCTTCTACGGGTCGTAGATGGCCTCGTGGTTTCTCTTCTGGTAACTTTTCTCAGTTATCTTCTTACTTCTTCTGTGCATCTACTCAGACTAGGTGGAAAGAATTAGAGAGTGTTACAATCTAGGTATGTAAGACTAACTCAAACATGGATTATGCTCTTCCATATGCTTTATCACTGAATTTATGGAGTTGTGAATGAATTGAGTCTTCCAAGAATATTTTTTGAAGGTTTTTCTTAAATCCTAATGTATATCTTCAGAATCTTGCATGAATTATAATTTTTTTATGGATTAAATACTGGAGACGGATGATTTTACTTTCTACATGAACCCTAGAATGAATTCTAGTTATTTTTACATATTGCACTTAAATGGGTATGCATGAGTAAAATTTGAGGTTAAAGAGTCTATAGAATTTCTAAATGCTTTAACTCTACTTTCGTTTCCTGAACACTATAAGTTGGAATGATGCATGATAAAGAATCTTTATGGTCATGAGCTAATCTTAAAAGAATGTTCCTAACCAAAGAGTTGATATTTGATGTGATGAATTCAGTTGACAAATGTCCAATGAGACTAAATGAATGTGTTAAACCATAGGGTTGATGTCTTATGAGCATATTGAGTCTTGGGAGGAGTATTGAACATCGAACTGAGTAAGAATAGGTCCAACTCGAACTCAATACCTACGTAGTTGACATAGGAGAGGACTGAACCATAAAATTGGATGTTTCCTATTTTCCCAAAAAGAGGACTTGATGTTACTGATTTTGGATCCATTGATGGGATGTTCTTTACCCTGGCGAGGTATTGGATAGATGTGGCAACAACATTGCTTTGTTGTATCATCATCGGTTCATAGGAAATTCTTATCGGTTACAGAAACTCTCATATAGGTCATGATAATACTCTGAGTGGATTGGATGTAGATGGTATATGAGTGGTCATTGTCTAAACTCCATTCTTACTCGAGACTCTTGACGTGCTGATTGAGTTTCCTACTTTTTGAGTTGAGCTATTTGAGCTGATGTTATTCTTTCTTTATATGTTTCATTCTGCCATTTTACATACTCGTGCATTCCACGTACTGACATCCATTTAGGCCTGTATCCTTTCATTATGCAGAGACAGGTACCAGCGATCATCGACAGGTGCCCAGTTGAAGACCCATTGCATTCAGCTGATTGGTGAGTCCTCCCGTTCTTTCGGAGAATGGCATGTTTTCTCTTCTAGCTTTAAGTTTAGCCTTTTTATTTTATTTTTGAGGTAGTTGTAGACCTTTCATTGGCGCCATTTCGTCAACAATTTAGAGGCTTCATATGCTAGACTATCGAGTTATGATTGGATGTTATTTTTGGCTAGTATTCTTTTACACTAGTCTTACTTAATTGATGGATAGATTATTTGTCCTTGGCCTTTGATTATCATTTTGTTTTTGTTTTTCATGAAGTATTCTTACTCATTGATATCTTTCATTATTAGTGATTGAACGAATATGATGAAGCTGAGTGGTTCGTTTGGAGGCTAGTATTAGTCTTTGAGTGCTGGCAACACCAAGGGTACCCTCCCGGGGTGTGACAAACTTGGTATCAGAGACAGAGTTCAAGTATCCTAGGGAGTCTATGAAGTCATGCCCAGTAGAGTCTTGTTTATGGGTGTGTTATGCACCACACTTTATAAGCAGGAGGCTATGGGACATTAGGAATTATTACACTTTCTTGTATTTTGAGTTTGTGCGATAGAGTTTTACTCTATAAATCTGCTTTCTAACTCATGCATTATGCATTTGCAGATCATGCCTCCTAAGCATACTGCTACTGACATAGATACCCCTGCTGACAATGTTGAGAATCCCCCTTTAGAGGTACCTACTCAGATAGAGATGAGGGGTCGAGGTCGAGCCCCTAGAGCTACTGAAGTTCCACTGGTGCCTATTGCTCCACCCGCTCCAATTGCAGAGGCTGACTTCAGAGGAGCTATCACGATACTCACCCAGTTGTAGCCACCCAAGGTGGGAATCGGGGTTCACAGGCTCCTAGTTCTAGCTCCCAAGAGCCAACTGCTCCAACTAGGCTTGGGGACTTACTGATGATGAACCGTCAGTCTTTACTAGGATGAGGGTTGAGGAAGACCCCCAGAACTTCATTGATGAGATATAGAAGGTATTGAAAACTATGTATGCAACCGAGATTGAGGGAGTTAAATTTGCTCTTATCATCTCAAGGATATGGCAAATGTTTGGTATAACCAGTGGGAAGAGGGTCGAAGTGAGGATGCTGAGACTACTGAGTGGAATGAATTTGAGATTGTTTTCCTCGACCACTTCTTTCTGCAAGAGTTGAGGGAGGCGAAGATTTATGAGTTCGTGAATCTGATGCAGGAGGGGTTGACTGTAAAGAGTATAGCCTCAAGTTCATTCAGCTATCCAGGTATGCCACAAAAATTGTCTAACACATGAGAGCAAGAATGATGAAGTTCATATCTAGCTTGAGTAAACAAGTGAACAAGGAATGTAAAGCAACTCTGTTGATTGCAGGTATAGATATTTCTAGGCTTATGGTCTGTGGGAAAAAACATGAGGAGGATAAGAAGAGGGATAGGGAGGAGCATTTGAGAAAAAAGACTACGTCAGCATGGTATGCACCTAGCCAACATAAGAAAAGTAAGGGGGACAGGTCCTATTTTTAGAAGAGGTCTTCGAATTATGCACCATCCTCAACAAGTGCACCAACTTTGAGTAACAGGTATGATCAAAAATCTAAGGGTCATCAGAATTCTAGAGCCCAAGGTTTCAAATCCCAAACTAGTGTGACTCAAGGTTCGAGGGGAAAACTACCATTTGGCAAGTGTGGCAAACTCCACCTAGGTGAGTGCCATGAGGGAACAAATGCTTGGTAAAGGTACATACAGACTGGTCACTTCTAGAATGAGAGCCAAATGAGGAGGTGTTGTGATAGAGGTAATAAAGCTTATTCTTCGGTAGCTCTACCAGCCAGTGGTAGTTAGAGAGGTGCCATAGTAACTTTGAGATCCTTCCTGAATGTCTTCTTGAGTCCTACAGTATTTCTACTCCTGTTGGTGCATCCATTCTAGCTGTGATAGTTTATAGATTTTGCGTAGTGTCCATCCATCATATGGACACTCTTATTTACTTGATTGAGTTAGAGATGACAAACTTTGATGTAATTCTTGGCATAGACTGGCTTCACACCTGTTATACCTCCATTGATTATAGAACCCAGACAGTCAAATTCTAGTTTCTGAATAATCATATCATAGAGTGAAAGTTTATTTCTTTTCTTAAGTATAGGAAGTTAATCTCTAAGGGATGTATTTATCACCTCGTGTGTGTTAAGTCTAATGACATTGAGCCTCTTACCCTTGAGTTCGTCCTGATTGTGAATGAGTTTCCTGAAGTGTTTCCTGAGGATCTGCCTAGAGTCCCTCCCAATAGGAAGGTTGACTTTAGGATTGATGTTCTCCCTAACTCTCAACCTATCTCTATTCCACCATACAGAATGGCCCTTGCCAAGTTGAAAACGTTGAAAGTGTAGTTGAAAGATTTGCTACAGAAGGGCTTTATAAGACCAAGTATTTTTCCATGGGGTGCTTTGGTTTTATTCGTGAGAGAGAAGGATGGTTCACTCAGAATGTGTATTGACTATTGCCAACTGAATAAGGTAACCGTGAAGAACAAGTATCCCCTCTTGAGGATTGATGACTTGTTTGACCAACTTTAGGGTGCCACTATTTTCTCCAAGATAGACCTGAGATCAGGCTATCACCAGTTAAAGGGGAGAAAATATAACTTCGCGAAGATGGATTTTTGAACCCGGTTTGGCCACTTTGAGTTCTTGGTAATGTCCTTTGGGTTGATAAATGCACCTACAACCTTCATGGACTTGACGAATAGAGTATTCAGATAGTATCCTGACATGTTCATGATTGTGTTCATCAATGATATTTTGGTGTATTCTAGAGATGAGGAGGAGCATGCAAATCATCTCAGAATCGCTTTACTGACACTCAAAGATAATAAGTTGTATGCGAAGTTTTGAAAGTGTAAGTTCTGGCTTAAATCAGTGGCATTCCTAGGACATATAGTTTTGGCTGATGGTATTAGAGTGGACACTCAAAAGATTGAAGCAATCAAGAACTGGCCTAGACCAACCTCCCTGACTGACATAAGAAGCTTCTTGGGCTTAGCAGGCTACTACCCTAGATTTGTTCATAGGTTCTCTTCCATATCCACACCATTGACCAGACTAACTTAGAAAAAGTTCAAGTTCCAATAGTCTGACGAGCGTGAGAGCAGTTTCCAATGGTTGAAAACAAGGATAACTACTGCACCAGTATTAACCTTGTCCAAAGGAACTGATGGATTTGTCATTTATTGTGATGCTTCAAGAATGGGATTGGGATGTGTACTGATACAGAAGGGTAAAATTGTTGCTTATTCCTTGTGACAACTCAAGGTGCATGAGAGAAATTATCCCACATATGACTTATAATTGGCAACAGTGGTGTTTGCTCTCAAACTATGGTGTCTCTACTTGTATGGAGCCAATGTTAATGTTTTCACAGACCATAAAAGCCTGCAATATATCTTCACTCAGAAAGAGCTCAACTTAAGGCAGAGGAGATGGCTTGAATTGCTTAAGGATTATAATCTGAGCATCCTTTACCAACCATGTAAAGCTAACTTCATTGTTGATGCTCTTAGAAAGTTGTCTATGGGGAGCACTACTCATGTGGAGGAAGAGAAGAGAGAGTTAGCGAAAGAGGTTCATAGATTGGCACGATTGGGAGTTCAATTAGATTAATCTGGTGAAGGTGGACTTCTGGTGTACAATGGCTCTGCATTAGCTCTTGTGATAGAGGTAAAGAAGAAGCAAGACCAAGATCCCATTTTACTCCAATTGAAGGAAGATGTACATAAGTAGAAAGTAATGACATTCATCAAAGGGGGAGATAGGGTATTGAGATATCAAAGTAGATTGTGTGTTCGAGATGTCAACGATATTCAAGAAAGGATCATGTTAGAAGCCCAGAACTTTAGATATTCTATCCATCCAAGATCTACCAAATTGTACTGCGACTTGAGAGAGGTTTATTGGTGGAGTGGGATAAAGAGTTGTTTCCAAATGCTCGAATTGCCAATAAGTTAAAGTTGAGCATCAGAAGCCATGCAGAGCAGATCAAAACTTTGAGATTCTAGAATTGAAGTGGGAGACAATTAATATGAACTTTGTCATAGGCTTACTGAGGTCCAGCAGACAGCATGATTTGATTTGGGTGATAGTTGATCGGATAACAAAATCTGCGCACTTCTTAGCAGTGAAGACAACTGACACTATGGAAGATTATGCCCGACTATACATAAGAGATTTTTAGGTTGCATGGATTTCCTTTGTCCATTATCTCAGAGAGAGGAGCACAGTTCACTACCCAATTTCAAAGATCCTTCTAGAGGGGTTTGTGTTTGAAATCTTAGCACTGCCTTCTAGCCAAAGACTAATGGCCAGGCAAAGCACATGATTCAAACCTACGAGGATATGTTGACGGCATGTACCATTTACTTCAAAGATAATTGAGATGACCATTTGCCTCTGATTGATTTTGCTTACAATAATAATTCCTATCCGTGCATTCATATGGCCCCATATGAGGTACTTTATGGGAGGAGATGTAGATCACCAATTGGCTGGTTCGAGGTGGGTAAGGCAGAGTTGATTGGTCTAGACTTGGTTCACCAAGCCATGGAGAAAACAAACATTATCTTATAGAGATTGAAGACTGCACAGAGTCAATAGAAATCATACACAATGTTAGAAGAAGAGACTTACATTTCGGGGTCAATGACTGGGTGCATTTGAAGGTTTCACTAGTGAAGGGTGTGATGCGATTTTGGAAGAAAGCGAAGATGATTCCAAGGTACATTGGCCCCTACTAGATTATTAAGAGAGTGGGAAGGTAGCTTAAGGGTTGGAATTACCCCCAGAGTTAGCGGTCATCCGCCTAGTCTTCCACATTTCCATGCTTAAGAAGTGTGTGGGAGATCCCTTGTTTGTTGTGCCTATTAGAAGTATCGGAGTAAAGGATAGTTTGAGTTATGAGAAGATTCATATTCGAATCCTGTATCATTAGGTTCGCAAGCTAAGGACTAAAAATATCGCATTTGTCAAGGTGTTAGGGAGAAATCAATTTGTAGAAGAAGCCACATGGGAAGCTGAAGAGGATATGAGGGATAGATAACCTCACCTATTCGTTCCTCCTAATTATGAAATTGATGGTAATGATTCATTTATATTCCTTGAGTCATTTTCCAATTGTTGAGTTAAGTTCTCATCTCTGAGTTGATGCTCCTCTTTAGACTATGAGTATTTGAGTATGTGAGTATGCATGTCTTTAATTATATTTGTACCTAATGGTGATGTTAGAAATAGTCTTTCAATTTTGAATCCTTAGTTGAAGTTGATTCCTGGAGTATGAGTATTCGAGTATCAGAGTATTTGAGTTCTTGATGATGTTCCTGCTTGATGGGTTTCCTAGATTACTCTTCATTCGAGGATGAATGATCCTAAGGAGGATATAATGTAACACCCCCCAAATTCATCCTACCTAGTCTGGGAAAATATCCTAAGAAAATTGAGGAAAACGATTCAGAAAAGTCATAGGAGGAAATCAGAAAGGTCACCTACGGCCCGTAGATAAGGCCTCTAGGTGCCTTTGTGACTTGGTAAATTTTTTTCCCAAGTCTGAGGCCCATGTACGAGATAGCTTACAGATCATATATCATTCCATGTCCCATAGATCATTATTCGTAGACCGATGACTCAAAACCTGACTTTTCGAGATATTAAGTGACGAGTTGTCAAACGGCCCATCAACTTACCTACGGCCTGTAAATCTGGTTTTGTAGATTGAACTTCCAGAAAACCAAGATTCTGAACCTTGAGAGCATGAGTTATAAGACGACACATAATAAAACTTACAAGCCATAGGGAGTGGTTCGTAAGTCCCCTGTTCGATTTTTAGTGATTCAATTTTTGGGTATTTCCGCCTATGAGAGGAACCTTACGGCCCGTAAGTGGATCTATGGCCCATAAATAGCGTCTTGTGGTTCCACTTGGTAGTTTTAAAAGGGGCAATTTTATCCTTTCCTGCCTTTTTTAATTAAACCTATGAAGTTTTTGACTAAACCTAGGTCTCCTATCAGTACCCTAGGTGTATTATCCCTCACATACACTTAAAAACATAGAGAGCATCAAAGAAAGGGAGAAAAAGTAAGAGTTCTGAGTTCAAGCTTGAGGATTGTCAGGAATTGATCTTTCATCCTAAATCCAGGTATGTAAGGGTAACTCGAACATGGATTATGTTCTTCCATGTGCGACATAACCTAATTGATGGAGTTGTGAACAAATTGAGTCATCCATGAATATTCCTTGAAGGTTTTGCTTAAATCTAATGTATTCCTACATAATCTTGCTTGAATTAGAGTTTTTTTATGGATTAAATACTTGAGATGGATGATTTTACTTTCTACATAAACCCTAGAATGAATTCTAGTTAGTTTTACATATTGCACTTAAATGGGTACGCACACCCTCAACTTAAAATGATTGCTTGTCCTCAAGCAATAACAACTCAATAAAACAAAGTATAAGGCAAGTGATCGATTAGAACTATGGGTAACTATTCAATTTCCAACATCAATACCCCAAAAACTTTTTGTGTAAAATGTCTTTACATTCCCAGACACACCTACATGAATCAAGGTTAACATCATACATGTGCAATAGGCCACAGACTCTCAGGAACAAAGAAAAACCCATTGTCATAGAAGCAAACAAGTGTAAAAGTAGTGCCCAAACTACAATAGAAGTCTTACACACAATTTATCCATATAAAGTAGAGACTGGAATGTGCACTCACACTCACAAAGACATCCATTCAATGCAAAAGTTCATGCCATAAGCTTGCCCTTATTTTCACCACCTTGACTATTGAATGACCTTTTTAGTATCACATTAGGACTTACGTCGCTTGTAATGTTGGCTCGGGCTAAGGTAGGATGTTTATAGGACTTAAAGTGACTGAATTTCCTCCCAAAACACTATTTTGTTCTAACATTTAAATCTCAACCTTACAAGTTCTTTTTATCTCTCTTTTCAACTTTTTTTTACCATGGAGTGGTTGCCGTATTTATATTTATTATATATTATATATATTCAGGGTTACACCCCAAATTTCTCTTCTTTTTCTTTTCACCAAGCTCTTTTTTCACACTTTATTTTTTCGTTCCTTCTACACTAACCACCCTCAACTTAAGCTTTTGGCTTATGTTTGAGGTACTCGATGTCTTTCGAAGGACTAGGGCCAAAGTAAGTGCCTATAGACAGATATGGGAGATGATTTTTGGGTGATTTAAAAGAAACGGTATAATATGGCTCAATTTTTGGTTCAAAAGGGAACAATGTCATTTGGTAGGTCAATTTTAGGTTAAGTGACTAGTCATCAAATATGGCCTAAGATTAGATCCTTAATCCAGTATTTTAATTGTCTTGGTGGGATTAACTAGGCAAGTTCTAGCGTACAAGTTGCATTGACTGACTTAGTCAAATTTTCTCACATGCACATGGCATATTAATTGCACTAATTAGCAGAAAACAACACAATCATGATTCTGTCATCAAGATGTCGACCATGCAATGCATAATATGTTTTCCCAAAAATCATACAAGCATGTCATGAGGAATGTAAGCATATGAAAGGTTGCTACAAAATGTTTAATTTTGGGGCATCTTTCACATATCAAACACGAGTTACCCGTAACTTAAATAAGCACTTATATCTACACAAACATCATATCTTAAACAAAAACAACCTAAACATGTCAGTTCTACTAGATAGTGAACTTAAGAGAAAAGAAACATGGCAAGAAAAACTCTCAAGTGTCAGAAGCCCCACCCCTACCAAAAAGGCAATGTACTGTCCCCACTACATTCTAGTGAAAATGAAAGATCATAAAGAGAGGGGAATATACATTAGTTGCCCTAGGCATCGATTATATCAATGGGTCCAGACCCTCCTGAAGGGTCATTGGGATCATATGCATTATCAGGGCTAACACTGCTTCCGGAGGCTCTTTTCCATGCTGATTCTTGTGTGCTTCGTTGTCATTCCCTCTCTTCGTCAACAGCATGTTGTGGGGCCCACAGGTCTCGTAGCATCTGTCTTGCCTCTTCTTTTTTCGGGTCCCATGGAGGGCTGCTTTGGTGGCTACTGCGTCGCTTACCCTTGTCCTTCTTATGGGGCTAAACCGGAGGTGCTGTAGGGGTAGCAGATGGGCCAGGTAGAGCGCCCCAAGTCTCATCTAAGACAGGTGCCACAGAAGCATTGAATAGATTCATCCACGATTCCGGAGGCGATGCTAGCGTGTCGGGTTGGTATTGCTTAATTATCTGTGCCATCTGGACCTTTAGCTCATTTACCATTTGAACCAGATTCTGCATCTCTTCCTCAGACATACTCCCAAACATGGCATGTAAATATCCCTCTAAAGCATTGATCTGGTTTTGCATGGCGTTCATCTAGGTCAAATGTGCTACATCACGTTGTCCCACAGCTTGTTGTACATGAGAATGAACTACTGGGGCATACTTTCAACTATTTGATCCACAATGGCATGTGTCTGCCGCTGGTCTATCACTACTCGGGCTAAAAACTCCTAGGGAGCATAGGCGTACCCTTGCTGAATTGGAGGTGCTAGACTACTGCACTCGGGTTGCTCGAAAGCCCCTCCTGAAGGTGGGACTGTGGTATAATCCTAGACCGGCAAAGGCTGTTGTGGGGATGCTTGTGGAAAGGTTGTTGAGCCCCCTAGTGTGTGTGTTCTCACCCTTAGAAGTGGATTAATGACATCTTTCATTAGTGCAATATTCACCACACCCTTAGGAGTTATCTTTCCATAAAAATACCATGTAGTAGGGAATAGACTAGGAAGCATAGCGCCCAAATCAGGCATGGGTAAGGCATGCCGGTGCAATCAGATAAAGCCCGATCTCGCATTTCCATTGCAATAATTCGTCACACATTGATTCCATATTTTGACATCAAACACGCTATCAAGGATGCATGAGAAGATTGGAGCATATTATCATTACCCGTGGGACGAAGTCTTGCCCTCACCTTGGACCACCAAAACTTGGCAGCAAAGTTCAAAGATGACTTGGCAATAGGGACCCATGGGTTTGTGACCCTGTTAGAACTCATAAGTTTTTAATTGGTTTAATTTGGGAAAATATGGTGATAAGCTTGAGTTTGGCAAATGAAAGAGTTTTAAGGGTTTAAGTTGGAAAAATTTGAGTTTTCTGTTCATTTTAAATTTTAATTATCGGATCATGATTTGGTTAATTCTATCAGCTCCAGAATGACGAATATGGTCTAAGAAAACTTTCAGAACTTAGTTTGGAGTTGGAATGGATATTTTAAGTCAAAAGTTGCATTTTTAGTTGTTACCGGAGCCAAAGTTTGACCTTGGGTCAACAAGTAGGGTTCGGAAGCTCGAATTGGCATTTTGAACATTGGAATGTTTCCATATGGTCACACTAACGCCAAAGGTGGTTTCATTGCAATTTTTCGAGCTTCCGAGAATATTTTGAGTTTTCGAGTCCGGAACTAATTTAAATGGACTTTCTCAGGTTTTTGGGTCAAGAAGGCCTC
>JAPFFP010036488.1:0-15265 GCA_026153255.1 Solanum medicagineum | reverse complement strand
AGTAGCACCACAAGGTCGAACATAGACAACGATACAAAAAATATAAGGCAAAACTATTATATATATATATATATATATATATATATATATATATATATATATATATCATATGCAGATACACAGCCAACTATATGCAACATAAAGTCCACCGCTCAACCCATTTACAGTATGCTTCTACATATTTCAACTCAAAAGATACAACCATTTCAGCTCAGTCTATGGTCTAGAGAAAGCTTAGTCTACCTGGCATCCAGCGTCTCATACTCCACATCAATCCAGCTAAGCTTTTCCCCTCCTATAGCTTCCTAATGTTGTTTGGCGCTAAAACTATAGTTCACAGGGTTAACATGGTCACATCAACAGTAAAAACTTGAGAAACTTGTGGAATTAGGACAAAAATGGAAAAATAAGGGCAATGTCTGAAATTTTAAAAAAATCCCAAAACATTCCCCAAAACAATTCGAGACTACAATCAAATACTAGGCCCAAAGTGGACCCCATAAAACGAAGAAAGAACCTAAAAATGGAATTAGAAACTTTATCTGGAAAACGTTCTTTTCAAAAGTTTCTCGATAAAAATTCTCAAAAATTGGACAATTACAGCGTGCACCAAACATACCATAGCATTCCTCTGGGAATGTAGTATAATGTAGGCTCAAATTTCACTTAAGTTCTTTAGGAATCGGCTAAGATATCAACGCGTATAGTTTTCACAAATTTCAAAAATGTAATCAGCTAAAAATGTGATTTTACCTCGAAATATCTGTCAAATTCTAAATTCGACTTCACCATGATGATTCTTGTGAAAATCCAAGTCATGTAGGCTTTTGAATCACCAAAAACAGAGCTAAGGATCCCCTTTTAGAGCCAATTGAAGGATTTTTTTTAAGCCTTTGCGACCAGGCCTCATATAAGCCAGCCACACAATGTCGCGCAGGGACGCGGGCACGTGGGCATGAATCAGCATGATACCTATGTCTTGTCACGCGAACGCATGGGTGCAGGCATGAACACGGGCCTATGCATCAGCTGCTGGCACTACCAATCCCAAAAACTTCTCTAAGGCATTCCTAGGGCTCCTATTTGCCGTTTTACACAAATAAATAGTATAACCATATGTATTTTGATGTTTTGGATCTAGTAGTGCAGTCGGAATTCCCAATGGAGCATCTGATGAATAAAAGAGGGTCTAACTTATTTCCGGCTAAATTAGCTAAAAGAACTGAAGGGGTCAAAATGCAACTAGATGACCCTGACAACTAGTGAAAGGTCATTTTAGAGTGTTTTGACATTTTAGAGCAGATCAAGCTATCTGTTTCCAATTCTGGCTATGAAAGCTTAACGAACTCATTTTGCAACTTTTAGCTCAAAATCAAATCGGAATCCTCCATTCTTGAACCAACTGCCCGTCCAAGTACAAATTAGTCATTCCAAAACCAACGAAATGTCTGAATCCCATTCTGAGGCCGTTTACCAGGGTTTTGATAGAAATCTCATTTTTGGAGCCTTAACTACTTAGTAACTTGCAAACTCACATAATTCTTAATTGAAACAATCACAAGCTTTGTAAAACAACAATGATATCTCTCAGCAAACTTTGTAAAGAGATCTCAAGTAACACGACTGTCTCAAATATCACAATGTCTCGGTGGTATATATGCAATATAAGATATGTCTATACGAATGCTACAATGCAAGTATATATATATAACATCAATATAAATAGTAAATGATATGCATAATAGCCATGATCACGCTCTAGTACCTCTTACTTCGAGCATAAACCAATTGTTGTCAAATATAAAACCTAACCATAGGTTAGGGTTGAGTCCCAAGGGAATACGGGGTTTCGCCGCATTGATTCACCAACAATCATTTCAAACATCAATCCACTCTATTCTAAATAAAAGTGGGGTTACAAAATGACTTATAAGAAACTAAAACTATACTAACAAAGCAAAGAGAAAATCAAATTGGAGAGCAACTAGGGAAATATTGTTCCCAATGATTCACTAACTCAAGTACCCTGGATAACACAAACTAAATTGAGACATTGCATGAAGGGCGGTAACTTAGGTTCTTCCAACCCTTGGGCAAAGATAAAGGTTGAATTTCACTATGACATTTGGTCGGCTACCATAATGTGCCAACTAACCATTACCTATTGTCCCTGTCAACCTCTCCTTGGTCGGGTTTGGTTGATTAGAGGAGAACATATCAATCAAATTTCTTCACCCATTTACTTTTCCTATTCATCCTTACCTTGATTGGGATCATGACACTAGGCAGAGTTTAATGTTGGCCACCATTAAACAACAACCAAGACAAAGGAAAATGGTTAATACATGCAAATACCCAACTCAAGAGGTGCAAATAATCTGTGTTATTAAGCTAGCTACTCATGGTTCCCACAACACCCAAGTTGTGGGGGTTTAGCTACCCATAGCTTGGGCAACAACACAAACAATGAACGAAATAAATATAGTTGAGAAATTACCCAAGGAAAATAAAGAACAATAAACCACCTTGAGTTTGGATTCAAAAGCTTGGAAGATGAAATTGAATTACAAGTGATTCCAATCCCCAAATTGAGTTTTCAAGATGAAACTCTAGTTTTCTACGCTAAAACCTAAAGATTCTCTCTACAAAATATTCTATGATATGTGAAATATGATTCCTTTCTAGTAAAAACCCTAACTTATACTATTTATACTATTAACAAAAAGGTGCTTAAAATAAATTAGAAAATATGGTGGACAATAGTTACGGCTTGTAGGTACGACTCGTGGGGAACCTACAAGTTGCAATCGGGCTTTCGGAGTCGGCACTTGGCATTTTTGACTTGCCTGCTACGATCCATACTATGAGTCATTATCGGGTCTACGACTCGTAGTGCCTTCTCGTAGTCCAACCTTGCATTTCTTGGTCCATATTAAATCAACACTATTAATCACTATGAGGTCCTCTTCTACGAGTTGCAGTGAGCACTACAACCCGTACCCTTGGCTCATATGGCTGAACTTCAATTTTTCAGATTTAGATTCTGGAATCTATTAATCACTATGGTCATCCACTACGACTTGTAGCTTGGGTTATGACTCGTGGTGGGTCTCGTAGATCCTTAAATTCAAGAAAATCTGCTACTTTTTCCCAAGATTAAGCCAACCTCTATTTTCTACAAAACTAAAAACAAAATACATAAAAACCACAAAAAGTCGCATTGAGAACACATAAAATCCATTGTTTTAGGCACCGAATATATTGTATTTTGATAGCCCATAAACACCCTCAACTTAGAATTGTTGCTTCAAGCGACGACTTAATCTCGATAGATAATGAGGAATACATAGCAATCATCCTCCTACGATATACTTCACTCAATTTCAACTTAGGTACCCATACTAGCACTTTCAAAACATAGTCGTGTAGCTACCAAGAAAACCAAGGCACATTGATGCATTTCTTAATCCAACTATGACAAGTTAAGGTGTATCAACAATTCTCTAACACTGAAAAAATCATATGCTAACCATGTAATGCAAATGCCCTTACAAAAATAAGTCCCCCTTTTTGACTAAATAATTTAAAGTAGGTTGAGTAATTGTGCAAGCATACTCACTCTCACAAATGAGATTCATGCATGATGACCAATACTATAGGCTTGCACATATAGTCACAACCCGAACTATTGACCGATTGGATTAGGATCACTTTAGGACTTAATAGGCTTGTAACGTAGGATCATGGGGCTTTGGTATGGTATTTTGGGCAATTAGTGACTAATGGCCAACCTTGATCTACGTTTTTCAACACTTTCACCTTAACAACTCAACCACTCTTACATAGTTCTCCCTTACTCCACACTTTCAAGCTTTTCGGGCAGTTGCTTTTAATTTTTCAGCTTGTGCCTTATTTTCTAACTCATTTTGCTTTTTTAACTCAAATTAAGGCATCTTTTTCTTTTTTTCTCTTACCTGGTACATGGCTTTTCATTATTTCTTCTATTCCCAACTAATCACCTCATGTTTGCTATTATACCACAATATAGGCCACCATCAACTTAGGCTTTTAGCCTGAAGTGAAGTACACAATATCCAATCCCTAAACCAGGGCTACTTTTGGTAGCCACACTTAACTTAGGCATTTTGCCTCAATCATGTTTGATAATGTTCAAGGATGGACCAGGGTCAATATCAAGGTATTTTACTAAATAAGGTTTGGCTAGCTAGGTATAAAGAAAGAAAAAGTTCATGTTTGGCTCAAACATTTAGAACAAGGGGTAAAATCTTTCATTTGGTGGGTCATTTAGGCAAAAGTGGACTTAATTAAAGAAAATGGCCCAAGATCCTTTCCTAATCCACAGAGTCTCTAGTCCAACTCAGAGTAACAAGGTATGTTCTGAATTAGAAAACAATACATGAACACAAAAACATTCAGCTCACACACACGTGGCATTTTATACATAGCTAAGATAGATGCACAGATCATACTTCAAGCATCAACTTGCCTTTACTAAGTCAGAACAAACATTGCCAAATCATTCACACATGCAAAAGTGCAGAAGATAACCACAATTCACAAAACATTTGTGGGTACCAATTTTCTAAAACATTTCATGCAAACTATTCAAACCATGTACACGCCAAAAGTAATCACCATATATCAACACATTATCCAAAACACCTAAAAACATGTTGGTTCAACATAAAAAGAAAAATCATCCATAAGGAAAATGAAACACGATAAAAAAACCCTAGGATATAAAAACTAGGGTAGTTGTGAACTAAAAGTTACTTAGACTTTTCCCTAGTCCATAACTTCCCATACTCCACCAAAAAGAATTTACTTTGTCCTCAAAGTATGTACCCAAAATAGTAAGAAGAACAAATTATCCAAAAACAGTCATAAGAACAAGGGTAAAAAAGATAGTAAATATCAAAAAGGTGCGGCATCAGTCTGGTCATGAGTGGCTCCCTCCTCGGAGTAATCTGGACTGCAGCCGCGCTAGATGCGCCAATGTGTAGCGCCCTATCTCGCTCTTGTAAATGCTGCTGCTCTGCCTCTTCTCTCGATCTCTGCGCAGCATATCCAATTAGTGTCTCCTCCAGCTCCTTTTCCTCCTTAGAGGTCCTCTGCCGCTTATGCCCCTCCTCTGCGTTAATCTCCTCTTTCAACCTCTTCCCGAGAGCACGCAGTGGATCATCTGTAGAAAATAAATCAATCAAATCCTCAGCCGCAGGTGCCTGCGCCGAAGCTGTGATTGGGGCTGCTATTGATGCAATCAAGTCGGCCTTAAACTTGGCCAACTCGTTCTTGAAAGTAGACATGTCAGCAGACAGGATTCCATCAAACTTCTTCTGAACTCTGGCCTCAAAGCGTCAACCCGGGCATCCATCGTAGAAATCCTCTTATCTATAATTAAAAGGGTGAATACCTTGGACCTGTCCTCTAAAACCTTAATTGTCTGCTGGACCCAAGGTTTTATCTGCTGCATCAGCCGAGCTAGCTAGGCCTCTGTCCTAGATAATCTACAAACCACAACCTTAAAAGCAATAGCAGACATAATACAAAAGTCTGCAGAAGGAACCTGAGGTGTAGATGGCTCTGGTGCAGGTGCGGCTGTAGAGGGACCAACCTTGATGTTAGCTGTTGCAGGCTGCTCTGGTGCAGCTGAAGTACTGGTAGTGGCAGCTAGAGTCGAACCCTCTGTAGATTGCTCACGAGGAAATAGCTCAAAGATGGGAGGAGGTGTTGTTTGATGGAGGGCCACTGGATTCTCATTAGCCTTGATCAGGCTGGGATCCATGGTGTGAAGGGCCTTGACATGAGGATCAAGATGGAGAGAGACTCGCACCTCGGCTTCCATGCATAACTTATGGATAAGGATCGGAAAGGGCATAGATGTATTCCTCTGAAGTGTGGACTCGTCAATCTACTCGCCTATCACACAGGCCCAATCAATGTCATAGGCAGCTAAGATGCTGGCTAGTAGGACCGCTCGCTCCAAAGTAATAACATTATCAATGTATGTGGGTTGGATGCGAGATCGGATGATGGACCACCAAAATTTTGTAAGGAAGGAGAGAGAAGACTTCACGATGGGCTCGGTGTATGTGCTGACCCATGTAGGCTCGGGGTCATTATCAGATATCTAGCTAGACACCCATCTCATGAGCTCAGCCCTCTGGTCCACATTCTTCCCAATCACAGCTTGTCTCATCTTATCAATATGAATATGATACTCGC
The DNA here is from genome assembly GCA_026153255.1 of Solanum medicagineum. Classification (NCBI taxonomy): domain Eukaryota; kingdom Viridiplantae; phylum Streptophyta; class Magnoliopsida; order Solanales; family Solanaceae; genus Solanum; species Solanum medicagineum. The sequence continues at coordinate 9,019 of JAPFFP010036488.1, read as the reverse complement.
CTGTGGATTGTGGTGCTTTGTAAAAAAGCCCAAACTGTACTCTGTGGATGGTCTCCTCTAAAATGTTGACCCGTTTAACTAGGACCTCTCTCAATCGGGGATGATCAATTGCTTTCTTCCTCTTGGCAAGATCTCGAAGGATAGTGGTTGTATATGCTGTATAGAACTCTCAGACTAGAAGCAGGGCGTACTAGCCCAGCTTCGCTATCGCCACTGGAGCCTATGCTTGTCTATCTCGACCTCCAAATCAGGAACATGGCTCAACCCTAAATCAACTAATCGAGTCTCCTTGTAGAACAGCCTCATGGGCTTCCTTTGCCCCTTAGGCTCCATACCCTGCCTGTAGTTAGCCTCCATGCCCATGATCCCCCATCGTTGATAGTGAGAGTCATCAATAGAGATGGATGGGTCAATCGAGGAATGGGCTGCTCCTCTGCCCAGAGGCACGTCATCTGATTCAGACTAATCCATGCTTCTCTCCTTATTAAACTTGGAGGTAGTCTCAACTTCCATCGGGGTCCGTGCAGTCTGAGTTCTAGTTTAATGCCTCTGACCCTCAGGGTCAATTTGTACATTTGGTTCTTCATTTGAGCTCTCAGAATGTTTGTTGTTTGAGTCCTGATCCCTTAGCCTCCTATTGAAGGCCCAGATAGCCATATTTTTATTCTTTGGAGCAACTGTACTTGAAATATTCTTCACAAACCAACAATTAGCCCCAAATCACCTGAAAAAAAAAACAGATAAAATAACAGAAATAAACAACAACATAAGGAAAACACTCAAAAAAATTTAACAGTACACCAGTTGCAGGTTGCAGGTATGAGGCCTTGGTACGACTAACAGTGGAGACTACGTGTCATACTGTGGACTCATAGTCCACAGGTTGATAGCATAAGTTTATACTAAACTAAGCTACGAGGCTCAGTTATGACTCATAGTCATGATTACGGGTCATATACTGGGCCCATATCGATTTTCAGTATCCAAAACAAATCACAAGGCAAGTTCACAAAGCCCCACTACGTTTCGTAGTGGACACTACGACCCGTAGGTAGGTCTCGTATGGTAAGTGTTAAGGAACCTTGGGTCACTGTTACTCCCTACGAGGGGAAGCTACGGCCCATAGGTCCTTTTATGAGTCGTAGGAGGCCCTTGTAGCAAGCAACATCAGGTAATTAAGGTGCCTGTAACTTCACCAAATGAATTACAAAATTCATTCAAACATAATGTAAACAACATCAAATCTAGGTTTCAACAATATATTAAGCACAAAAATATATCTATCACCCAACCATGATATTCCAATCAAGAACCAAACCAAAATTCTTTCCAATAACAAAACAATAAATAATCAACTCCCCCACACATTTGATAATCCTTAAATTGTCAATCCCAAGACATACAACAAAATCACTTGCACACAAACAAGAATGTTCGTGGAATTGAATCTACAAGCACATAAAAAATCACATAAACCACTATTTTCAACATGACAAGCATATCCAAGACACTATTTCATATCGCCATGACTTAGTCGATTAACTAAGCATCACAAACTTATTTCAAACATGTAATCAACCATTCATGGTAAAGCATGATTAAATTCAATGAATTTTAATCGACAAATACCCCAAATCTTATCAAAATGTATAAATGCTCCCCATGGATGCTCTCAGTACTAATTCAATCGCACAATCATTGAAGAAGTTCAAAATACATTGTATTTTGTGCATGAAATTTGACCAATAAACATACCTCAGGAGATGAAGATGAAAGATGAACAAAAATAAGCGAAATAGGGATTCGAAACCCTAACCGCTGGAGTAGTTCGCTTGAAAGTGATGTGGGCACGCCAGAATTTTGTCAGGAAAGTGATCGGAAATAGTGGGGAAAGTATTTGCAAATGATTATGGGAATATTAGGGTTCAATTTGGGAGATTTAAGGGTCAAAATGAATTTTGACATTTTAAATCCCCCACGTGGCCGACATTTTAAAACCATCAGTTTGGGTATACGAAACCCCGACTAGGGTCATAGCTCTGACTACGACCTGTAGGTCTTGGTCTCGTAGACCACTCAAAACCTAGAAATTTTCAATAACACACCTGGACACTACGAACCCTATTTACGACTCGTAGTTGGGACTATGGGTCGTAAAGTTGGCTCGTCGTGTAAGTGCCAACTTCAATCATCACTGTTATCCTTTATGAGGCATGACTACGAGTCGTAGTGAGCACAATAACTCGTAGTCTTGGTCGTATAGGCTGCTTCCAATGTTATTTTTTGCAAATTTTCTGAACTTGTTCAATACCTACAAACCTTCATCATAAAATGTACCATCATCCAAAAATACAACTAATTCAATGTTTTCAAAATCAACCCAAAATTAACCCACTACCTAAAAATTCACACAACCAAAATAAACTCAAAATAAGCCAAAAATAGAGAAAGTACTTGTGTTGTCTCCCAAGAAGTGCCTTGTTTAACGTCGTGGCACAACTTAGTCATCATGGATCATCAGAATTCTTTAATATCCAACACTTTGCTTTTGACCTCATGTTCTTTGACGGGCGAATATCAAAGCCCACACCTGTGTCATTAACCCTAAACCTAAGTTGACCTGAATTCATATCCACTAGGGCTCTTCCAGTGTCCAAGAACGGCCTTCTAAAAATAATAGGGACTTCAAAATCAACCTCACAATCAAGAATAACAAAATCTGCCAGAATGATAAACTTGTCTACTTTAACCAACACATCAAAAAGTATTCCCTCCATCTTCTTTATTGTTCTATCTTCCATGTGTAACTGCATCCACGTAGGAGTGGGAGAACCAAGACTAAGCTTTTTGAAAATGGCAAGAGGTATCAAATTTATACATTGCCGATGGTACAAGGAATGGTAAAAGCACCGGGATCTTCCCTCTTTTGGACTAAGCATTTGGTCATGATGGCACTACACTGTTGGAGCTCTTACAAAAGTTCTTGGCTCACCGTGTGCTTTTTTATCACAAATTTTTTCATATACTTGGCATACCTGGGCATTTTCTCCAATGTGTCAAGCAGAGGAATGTTAATGGGCAATTGCTCCGACATAGAAAGTAAGTGTTTGAATATACCATCCTCATCCTTTTTCTTGAGTCTTCGGGGAAAAGGAGGTGGAGGCCTTGGAATAATCTTGGTCTTTTCTTGCTCAATTACCTCTTTACTGCTCATCCCTTTGTTGGCCAAACCTTCTTCCTCAACTTCAACCTTATCATCAACATCCTTTTACAATCCTCATTCACAACCACCGGCATTGGGAGGTCAATGCTACTCTTCGCACTTCTCATCATAACCACCATGCAATGTCCCCCATCCTTCTGATTTTGAACATGGCAAAGTACCCTTTTGGAATTGGTTCAATTGGAGGACACTTGACTAAATTATTATTCCAATTGCTTGATTTCCACCGAGTGATACTCAATCTTTTGGTTAATACTTGAGATATCCTATTTCATTCCCTTCAATGTCTCATCTTGGTGATCGGTCCTCATCAACAACTTGTCAAACATTTCCTTGATCAATGAATTGCTAGAATCGGCTTCGCGATTATGAGGAGGCACATAAGGATCATTTTTCTATACCCATATCTTCGGACTATTAGACCTTCGGCACCTTATCTCTCTCAAAATAATTACCACGGTTATCTCTATATGTACCCTCTCGGTTGTAGTTTCAACTTTGATTTTCGGAACCTTGGCGCCAATAGTTCGGATTAGACCCTTGGGCATTGTTCCGAAAATCCACCGCTTGATCTCTAACAAAGCAAGCATCTTCATCATAATATGACTCACCATACATGGGTGCTCTTGGAGGTTGGTGGACTACTGCATGAAAATTTTCTTGAGTTTGTTTCACCACCAAGTCCACACTAGGCTGGAGTTGACCAAGTTGTTGTATGATCTCGTCATTGATTCCAAACTAATGCTTACCGCACAAGAGCTTCTTGAAGTAGCTCTCTCCCTTTGGCCCCATGCTCTATTGGTCTTCACTACTTGCTCCATCCTTTCTGCTATCCTTGTGAACAATTGGTCAAAGAACATGCCTCCCTTGACTATTCTCATCGATCAAGAGCCCAATAGAAAATTTTCACTAAGGCATCATCCACAATCTTATGGTCAAGAACCATTCTCAAACATTTGGTGAACCTCTCCCACGTTGTACTAATAGAATCACCAGATAATTACTCAAATTTGTTGATTTGGTCCTTTAGCTTGAGCTTTTTGGACCTTGGAAAATATTGCTCTAAAAGGCTCTTTGCAATTCTACCCAACTGGTGATTGAACTCTGTGGGAGTTCTAACAATCATATTGTTGCATTTCCTATAAGAGATAAAGGGAACACTCGTAACCCAATAGAATCCATAGAGAGATTCTGTGTACCCATCACACTTTTACACAGAAATGAAACATTATGAAGATAATTATGAGGATCCTCACACTTTTACACAGAAATGCAACATTATAAAGATGACTATGAAGATCCTTAGTAGGTAATCCTACAAACAAGCCACGGTTCTGAAGCATTTGGAATAATCCACTCGACACTATGAACTTAGTGTCTGCCGACAACGGTGGTAACACTATAGCACCCGTGACATCCATGGCCATAGGGTTCAACTGATATTGATCCCAACCATATGCATTCTCGCTGAAATCCCTATGGTGTGGCCTATTTTCCCTTGATTGTGGATTCTCCTCTCTGCCCACATCATCATCATGTCGATCCATGGCTTCATCAACTGCAACCTCCACGTTTGCTTGGGCCATTCTCTGTGCAACAAGATGGATCTCAACATTAATTTGAGCTAAGGGTCCTCCTTGGCTCCTTATGTTGGGAATACACCTAGTATACCCTGCAAAAGAAACTAAACAACAAAAACAATATAAAAGTAAAATATGAGAGAGTTAAGCAATTAACACTTGAATTAACTACTAGCGAAATCAAGTCAAAACCTCAGCGTATTCCCCAGCAATGACGCCATTAATTTTGATCACACTCAATGACTGCCTCTTACTTCAGGGATAAAGCAATCATTGTCAAATGTAAAACTTAACCACAGGTTAGGGTCGGATCCCAAGGGAATATGGGGTTTTGCTGCATTGATTCACGAACAATCATTTCAAACATCAATCCACTCTATTCTCAAGCAAAGAGACAATCAAATTGGAGAGCAACTTGGAGAATTGTTTTCCCCATGATTCATTAACTCAAATACCCCAGATAATACAACCTAAATTGACATTGCATGCAGGACGATAACTTAGGTTCTTCCAACCCATCGGGCAAAGGGGAAGGTTGAATTTCACTATGGCGCTTGGCTGGCTACCATAGTGTGCAAACTAACCATTACCTATTGTCCCAGTCAACCTCTCATTGGTCATGTTTGGTTGATTGGAGGAGAACACATCAATCAAATTCTGTCACCCATTTCCTTTTCCTATTAATCACTACCTTGATTGGGATCATAACACTAGGAAGGGTTTAATGTTGGCCACCATTAAACAACAAGCAAGACAAAGAAAAATGGGTAACACATGCAAATACCAAACTCAAGAGGTATAAATAATTTGGGTTATTAAGCTAGCTACACATGGTTCCCGCAACTCTCAAGTTGTAGGGGTTTAACTACTCATAGCTTGGACAACAACACAAACAATCAATGAAATAAACATAGTTGAGAAACTACCAAAGGAAAATGAAGAAAATAAACTACCTAGAGTTTTGATTTGCAAGCTTGGAAGACGAAATTGAATTACAAGTGATTCCAATCCCCAAATTGAGTCTTCAAGATAAAACCCTAGTTTTCCACTCTAAACCCTATATATTCTCTCTACAAAATATTCTATGATATGTGAAATCTGGTTTCCTGCTACTAAAAACCCTAACTTATACTATTTATACTATTTACCAAAAGGTCCTTAAAATAAATTAGAAAATCTGATCAACAACAGTTATGGCTCATAGGTATGACTCATAGGACAACCTTTGAGTCGTAATCGGGCTTTTGTAGTAAGCACTTACCATTTTGGACTTGACTGCTACGATCCATTCTACGAGTCATTGTCTGGTCTACGAATCGTAGTGCCTTCTCGTAGTCCAACTTGTATTTCTTGGTCCAAATTAAATCAACACTGTTAATCACTACGAGGTCCTCTTTTACGAGTCGTAGTGAGGACTAGACACGTACCCTGGGCTCGTATGGCTGAACTTCAATTTCTCAGATTTTGATTTTGGAAGCTGTTAATCACTACGGTCATCCCCTATGACTCGTAGCTTGGGCTAGGACTCGTAAGTGGGTCTCGTAGGTCCTTAAACGCAACAAAATCGGCTACATTTCATCAAGATTAAGCCATCCTATATTTTCTGCAAAAATTAAAACAAAGAACATAAAAATCATAAAAAGTCACATTGAGAACACACAAAATCTCTTGTTTTAGGCACCGAATATGTTTTATTTTCAAAACACATCAAGCCATAACACCAATAAGAACATGTCAAATGCATCAACTAGTACCAAAATGCAATCAATAAGTCGCATATCACCATCCTCTCATCAATAATCCAAAGGTCAAAGAAACCGAACTCTGCAAGTCCCAAAATAAGTTCATAAATCTCAAATATATCACAATTATCATCAATATTTCCACAAAACTTTCCAAATGGTATGACAAGTCTCATATTGTCATAACAACATCCAAAATACCTCAATTTGCAAGATTTCATGTCAATTTATGAATAGCATCACAATCTACTCAAATTTCGGCATAACCGGTATCACATTTCCATTACAATTCTAACTTATCAATACAATTACTTGGGAATCAATCATACCGTACAATTATCGCATGAACATATCTAATAACTCAAATTCAGTCACAAAAGGTTAGTCGAACCCACCTCGATGCCGAAACTGCACTCGGACAAGCTTTTAATCAATCAAAGCCTCCAAACGATCACCGAATCAGTCAATCTATAAAAAAATAGATACTATGTGTCAAGAGATGAATTTTGATACCCATATAGGCACGAATTAAGCTTAGGAGGCAAAATGATCAAAATTAGTTCTAAGATTTAAAGTTCTCAAATCTGGAAATTGACCAAAATTATGATTCTAAGAGAGAAAAGGAGTTCTTGGGTGAAAATCCCACTAAAATCGAGTTCAGTTTGAAGGAAAATGATCAATTAATATTTCACAATCATTGACTAAAAATCCCCAATTTTTGACATTCATAATCATGAAATTAAGACAAAATCAAGATAAAAATCATGGAAAGTAAACAAAATGATGATAGAAACACTTACCCAAAAGAAATCCAAAAAAGTCTCGCCAAAAATCGCCTCTCAAAGCTTGAAATTCGTGAATATAGATGAAAATGGTGCTTCTCTTGTTTTAAACTGTTCGGGTGAAAAATACACCCCCGCGAATGCGGAGAAGGGAAGAGTATATACCTTTGTGACTATGGGGTTTAATTTGTGAATGTAGTGAAGGGAAGGGGGCACAAGTAATACTTCGCGAACGTGGAGAATAGGTCAATATACCTCTATGAACGAGGAGATACTCCGTTGAACATGGAGGAGGAATTAAATGCACTAGAAAATAGATATAACAGCCATAGTCAAATCTCGATTCAGACCCTTGGGTTTCATTAAGACTCAGATTACAAAAACCAAACATGTATCCATACCAGAAACAACAATCCAGACTCAACAGAACAAGATTCAGATGTCTCCTCGACACTATTACCAATGCAACTCAAATAAACTAGTTTAAAACTAAAAATACTAAAACTATCCTCGGAAACTCCAAAAATTATGACAAGAGCATTTATAGCGTTAGTTTCACCATTCAAAACTACTGAAACAGTCGAAATTTTGATCTGAGCTTCCAAACTCCAAATGTTGACCAAAGTCAAACTCTGGCTAGGGAAATAATAAAATGCAACTTTGGATTTAAAATATTCATTTTAACTCTTAATTTAGTTCTGTAACTTCTCGTAATCCAAATTCGAAACTCTAGAGCTGATGGAATTGACAAATTTCTGATCCGACACATAAAACTCAGGATGGTACAAAAACTCACTTTTTTAACAACTTAAGCTTCCAAAAATGTCAAAACTCATATTTTCCACTTTTGAAGCACAAGATTTCAGCTCCAATATTACAAATAGTTCAAATAGGTCTAAAGCAACTCACGAATGTGTAAAAGAGTAATTTTAATAGATAAGCTCAAAAATGAGTAGCAAGGTGATTAAATCATTCACCACTAAAAATAATGTTCATCCTCAAACATAAAGGTAAAGAAATACCTAAAGCCTGAAACGGATGGGATATTTATCCTGCATATCTGACTCCAACTCCCAAGTGGGCTTCTCAAGTGGACGATTTCGTCACTGAACCTTCACTAAAGGTATATCCTTGGACCCCAACCTCCGGACCTGCCAACCTAATATAGCTACTGGCTCCTCCTCATGAGACAAGTTTGAACCTAAGTCAACTGAATCATAAGAGATCATATAGGACTCATCTGGAATGTACTGGTTGAGCATGAAATATAGGATGAACTGCTGATAATCTCACTGGCAATGCCAACTCATAGGCCACCTCACCAACTCTTCTTAAAATCTCAAATGGGCCAATGAATTTAGGAAATAACTTGCCGCTCTTCCCAAATCTCATCACACCCTTCATGGGTGAAGTCTTCATCTAAACACCATCCCCCATAGAGAATTCAAGAGGCCTATTCCTCTTATCCGTGTAACTCTTGTGGCGGTTCTAAGCTCTCAATAGCCCATCCTGTATCAACCGGACCTGATCCATGGCATCCCTTATGTAACACCCTACACCTTACAATACTAGTACAATGCAAATGAAACATGATATGGTTTGGAGAAATTGACGCTAAATTTTAAAAGTGCTTGAATCTCGTGTTAATGGGCTGTATGTGCGTTTAACGCTTAAGAGGGTCGAGTGAATACA
>JAPFFP010036477.1:0-15265 GCA_026153255.1 Solanum medicagineum | reverse complement strand
GGTGTATTGGATGCCGAGGAACATTAACAACCTAGTACTCTGATACCAAGTTTATCACGATCCCAACCTAGGGCCTAGACGTGACATATTGAATGGGAACCCGAAGGAACCCCAAACAAGCCTCTTAACAAATCATTACACATCTTTGGTCGCGGAAGCAATTAAACAACATAATTAGATTAGAAATAAGGGAAAAGGGGATAAAGAGAAACTTTCATAACATAAGCATCCAAAGAAGAGAGTCAAGATTCAATTCATAACATGTCCAACAACACCTATACTACATAGATAAGAGCGAGGGCCAAGACAAAAAACCGAGCTCACCCTCATAGTCAACACATACATGAAGGAAGATAGTTTTAGTACATAGCATGAGATCATAGACATTGTCCTCGGAATGGAGGACTCACCAACTCGCTTGAGAGAAATCGTTCTAGCCACATGGAGAAAGATGCTCAAGTGGGGCTCCGGTTCATACATGATGACATCATGTAGGCATAGAGTATGCATTAGTATGTTTGAATGTACTAAGTATGTAGAATGCAATGCAACAAGAGTTATGCAACATAATCAGAATGCATAAGCATAGGCAATGAGTAGCATATAACAATATGGCATGCATGGAAGATGCTTGAAATAAATCATGCTTATATAGAACATTATACATGTATAAGGAGACACCATTATTAGTGAATATCCAAGGTCTACCACATCCTTGGAGAGGCAAATGAGGTATAAACCCCTTAATATGGTTGATGAGGTACAAGCCCCTAACCATGGTTGATGAGGTACAAACCCATCAACATGGTTATCAAGTTACAAACCCCTCGACCTGGTTGAATGAACCTACCACCTCCCGAGCGAGGCGATCGAGGTACCAACCCCTCAACATTGTTACCCGGGCCTACAACTTCCCTAGTGAGGCTTAGTCAATTCCCAACACTGTAGAGATAATATCAAATACATATATTCCTTTCATCATCATATAGTCATTAAACTAATAAGACATGCATTGGGCCTTTAATTCCTCAAAAAATAATAATCGGACATTTTATCAAACATTTGGTAGGTGTGCAGTGCTAGTGGAAAACCATGCAATTCAAAAGTGAAATCATGCTAGAAAATCAAGTGTAAAACCATCAATAGATACTTTGTAACATCCTTAAACAATATACATCAAAATCCTTCATCAAATCTCACAATAGATCTTAGATTCATAGCTCAAAACATGCTAAAACAATCACAATTTCATGAAACCCCAACATAATATGCAGTGAAATTCATAATAAGTAAGACCCATGAGTAAATCAACTTTAAATCAAGCAATGTAGGTAAAAATGAAGCTTGGGCAACAAGGATGAAAGGACCCAATGGGTAATACCCACATACCCTTAATTTTGGAGAATTACTTGATGAAGATTTTAATGGAGACTTGAAGCTTGAGTGAAATCCTTAAGATTCGGAAGAGATTTGGTTACTCTGAATTTTGAGATGAAATATTGTCTAAGTGTTTGAGTGGGTATTGGGAATCTCTTGAATGATATGAAGGAGAAATATGGCTAAGTATAGGTGTTTTCACTCATGGGAAGGCTTTGGCCCAAGACCTAAAGGCCTCGAACTGGACAATAAATAACAGTCCAAAAAAACACTAATCTTTGCCTTGGCCGCGTCCTGCCATGGGCGCGGATCGTCACTAGAATTTACAAATTATGGATTTTCAAATTTTGGTGCGGTTGCTCTAAAATCGGGGTTAGACCCATTTCCCACTAAATTTTGTCCCCGAACAATAATATGAAGTTGAATTTTTTATATCACGAACGGATTTTGAGATATATAGAATTTACGATTTTTGGGCACTTCTAAGGCACATTTTTGGGCACTTTTTTGGGGGTCATTTCATTATGTCTAAACTACTAATCTAAAGTTTCAAAATGGCCAATTTATATCTAAGGATTAATTTAGACATAATTCTACTCAAAAATCCTTGTTAACAATCATACATATTACAATAGATAGAATGAAACTAAGCTAAGCGTTAAGAATGAAGTCATGAGCTACTTTGAAATTAACCCACAATCGTAAACCATCACTTGGGAGCCTTCCTATTTGCAAAAGCCTCAAAATGCTACCATATCATAAAAATAAAACTACACGTCATAACATAACTATTGATGTTAATACCATTGTTGCAAATTTAGACCAGAAAATAGATCAAAAGTTGACTCTCAGAGCTTAACAATGAAACCAAAAACTAACTATGTCATTATGTTGTCTTTGAGGTAAGGATCACATGCCCAGAGTTTGGCAAAGACATGGATAATTCAGACCACAAATGGTCCAAATATCACACTTTAATAAAATGAAAAAACCATGATTTTGATGTCTAAAACTAAAATTAATTGTAGGATGTAAGATAAACTATGTAAGAGAAAGAAAAAAGGAAGATTTTTGCCTTTCAACCAACGAAAATGATCAAGAATCGAGCAATAGTTTTCTATCATAAGCAATCCCTCTTTCTTTCTCAATATTTTTCTAACAATCTCCTCATAAAATGGATGGCTTCTGTGGTCAATCACCCTGTCTTAAATCCAAATTATAGTAGGCACACCATGTAATGACTCGACCTAGGACCTAGTCGTGACACCGCGAATGAGATACCCAAAGGCACCTCACCCAAGTCATCTCTAATATCTTAAGAATTCATAGGCATAAATTAAAACATCTGCGGTATAAAAAGGAAAAAAGTGTCTATAGGAGAAAATTATGACAATGAAGAAATATTAAAAATAAAACATCAATATTTGTCCTTATGTTGTTAAGTAATGCAGGCAAAATATGCGTCAGTACGTTAGAATGTACTAAATATGTGAGATGTGATACAAGCATGAAATTATAATGTCATCATATATAAGTAAAATATATAAATATACATGAGATGGTAAAGGACATAAATATGAGCTTAAACGTACACAAGGAATATCGCTCAAGATGAATTAGAGTGAATGCATAAAAGATCACATCTAATGGAATCATATCATAGAGTCATAAACTTATGCGAGGGTACTTTAACCGACATTTAAGACCATGTGAGCGACTACATAAAATACAACATAACCCCCTACATTAGCATGTGGAGACCACTTGTTGGGTGGAACTCTTTCACTTCACATGCATCTTTATATAACATAAATGGCCTACGTGGATCCACTAACCTAGCCTACAAGGGCTCCTATAGTGACACATAGTTAGGGGACAATGAGATTCATTTCTAACGGGTCATGCCTTAACTAACAGAATGAGCCTAATCTCAAGCCTAGCCTGCAAGGGCTCCTATAGTGACACATAGTTAGGGGACAATGAGATTCATCTCCAATGGGTCATGCCTCAACTGATAGAATGAGCCTAATCTCAAGGTCCTCTCAATGCTAAGTAATTCCACATAATCTTCAAAATATATATGTCACGACCCAAGCCTAGGGCCTAGATGTGACACAGTGAATGGGGAACCATGGAACCCCAAACAAGCCTCTTAACTTGTCATTACACATCCTTGGTCGTAAAAGCATACGAAAGACATATAGATTAAGAATAAGGAAAATTGGGCAAAGGGAAATTTTGCATAAACATCATAATCAAAAGTCAAGAGTCAAAGCTCATACATAAATACACAACACATCCAACAAGCACCTTTAATACATAGATAGAGCGGGGGGCAAGACAAAACTATCGGGCTCACCCTCATAGTCAATAGAACATAAGAAGTTGTCTCCATACAAATCAAGAGGAAGAACAAAAACTAAGGTCCCCGAAATAGAGGACTCACCAACAAGCTTGGAATAGCATCGTCTAACCACGTAGAGGAGAAGGATGATCGACTCGATCTTAGGTTCCTACATGGTGATAAAAAGTAGGCAAGAGTATGTGTTAGTATTTTTGAATGTACTAAGTATGTGGGATACAATGCAACAAGAAATAAGCTTCATAATCAACATGCATAACAATAGGCAACAGGTACGATATAGCAATATGACATATGTGATCAATGCATAAGTAAAAGATGCTTGAGTAACTCATGCTCATATAAGATATAATATATGAAGAATAGACCAAGCTAGCTTTCCAAGCTTGGTTGGTTGATGATGGTCACAGCCTATCATCTTAGGTGGTATGGTATAAACCCCTCACATGGTTGAGGATGGGCACACCTATCATCATAGATGGCAAGGTATAAACCCCTAACATGGTTGATGATGGTCACACCCCATCATCCTAGGTGGTGAAGTATAAACCCCTCAGATGGTTGTTGAGTACAAACCCACAACTCGGTTAATGATGGTCACACCTCATCATCCTAGATGCGAAGTACAAACCCCTCACATAGTTACCTAGGCTTTTTCCCCCCAAATTGGGCATGGTCTAATGTAACACTTTATATAGAATTCATCACAGCTTCTAGTGCAATGTTTTGTATAATAATAATCATACACATAAGCTCATCTCGTTCTCATAACATGATTCATATGATATCTCATGCTTTGGACCTTTAATTCCTCAAGAAATCACATCCGGACATTTTATCAAGCACTTTTTGGGTGTGAAATAGAGGTAAAAGACCATGCAATTTAGAGATGAAATCATGCAAGAAATCAGTAGTAAAACCATCAATCAACACCTTGCAACACCCCCAAGACATTCACATCAAAACACCTCATTAAATCCAACATTAGATCCAAGATTTATAGCTCAAAACATGCTAGAACAACCATACTTTCATGAGCTAAAATCGTTGTGCAGTAAATTTCTCAATATACAACACCCACAAGTAAAATCAACTTTAAATCATGCAATATTAGTAATAAGGAGACCTAGACACCGTGGTTGGAATGACCCAATGGTTCAACACCACATGCCTTAGCTTTGGAGAAGTTCTTGGTAAAGGTTGACAACGTAGACTTAAAGCTTGAAGAGAATCCTTAAATCCGGATGAGGGTTTTGAGTCTTGGAATTTGGAGTGAAAGTATGTCTAAGTGTTTTTAGGGAGTATTGGGAAATGTTTAGGATGATATAAGGGTGAAATTTGACTAAGCATAGATAAAAAACATATTTGGGAAACTTGGGCCCAACATGTAGAATATTTTTGGTCTGACATGGAGAGAGATTTGTACTAAAGCGCACCCAAGGCGCGTTGCGGAAGCATCGCGAATAACTCACTGGAAATCGTCCCTTAAAAATTTATAATTGCTATTCTTTTGCTCTTAAATCGAGGTTAGACCCTTTTTCACCTAATTTTGACCCCTTGATCGCAAATATGAAGTCAGATTTTTGATATCATGAATAGATTTTTATATACAAGAAAATCAAAATTTCGGGCATTCTGAGGCACATTTTTGGGCACTTTTCAGGGTCGTTTCAATATCTTCCCCTTGGGAACATTCATCCCCTAATGTAAAAGAGACTTACAAGATAAGATTGATCATGAACAAATTAGTTCCAACAAGCATGCAACATAACGTGTGAAACACTATTTTCAAAATCCCAACATAAGTGTAAAATCATCATAAGTTTATCAACTTGAACATGAATACATATGAATGACATAGGGGCTGAAATGTAAGACTTGAAGTCACATATGAAACTTAGGATTAGTACCTTAGGCTTGAGTGGAGTGTAAAAGATAAGGATACCACTTTTACATGTCCGCTTCGGCCTCCCAAGCAGCGCTTTCGACTTGTTAGTTCCTCCAAAGGACCTTAATGGATGTCACCTCTTTGTTCCTCAATCTTGCCTATCTAACATCTGAACGAAAACCTCCTTATAATCCTCAAAAATACCCATGTCATAAAGAGGCACAATGGCATTGTGATCACTAACACATTTTCTGAACATAGAGACATGAAATACCGTATGGACCAAATTCATTTCACTAGGAAACTTCAATTCATAAGCTCCTTGCCAACCCTCTTTATCACCTAATAAGGACCAACATACTTAGGACTCAACTTCCCCTTTTTGCCAAACCAGACCACACCTTTCATTGGAGAAAGCTACAAATAAATCCAATCACCCACATGGAATTCTAGGTCTTCTTTTTATATCAGTATAGGATTTTTGACAATTTGAGGTTGTTCTAAATCTTTCTCTAATCATCTTAAGCTTCTCAAGAGCATCCATAACCAGATTCGGCCCCAATAAAGCCACCTCTCCAACCTCAAACCAACCCACCAGTGGCCTATAACGTCTCCCATAAAGAGCCTCAAAAAGGAGCCATACTGATGCTAAAGTGATAGCTATTGTGTTAAGCAAACTCAATCAATGGAAGATAGTCATCCCAACTACCTTTAAGATCTAAGACACAAGCCCTAAGCATATCCTCAAGTGTTTTAATCATCCTTTCAGCTTGGCTATCTGTTTTAGTTTAGAAGGCTATACTAAGGTAAACTTTGGTACCAAGACTCGTTTGAAAATATCTCCAAAAGTATGAAGTAAATTGTGAACGATGATCCGATATGATGGATAAAGGAACCCCATGCAGCCTCTCTAACTCATGGATGTACAATCTTGCGTGCTCCTCAGCCCTATATGTAGCCTTGACCAGTAAATAGTGTGCCAATTTCGTCATCCTATCAACCACAAACAATATGGAATCAAAGCCTTTTCTAGTTTTGGGCAACCCAACCACAGAGTCCATATTAATCACCTCCCAGTTCCAAGTAGGAATCTCTATGTCTTGTGTTAGGCCACCCGGCCTTTGATGTTCGGCCTTGACTTGTTGGCAACTATGGTAACCAAAAACAAATTTAGCAATATCTCTCTTCATGCCTCCCCACCAATACACCTCCCTTAAGTCTCTGCACATCTTTGTGGAACCAGGGTAGAAAGAATAAGAAGAATTATGGGCTACATCAAGAATTCTCTCCCTCAAACCGTCAACATATGGCACAAACAACCTACCTTGGTAACTAAGGGAACCATCTCCCCCTTAGGAGAAAACCTTTATCTTGCCCTCTTTTACCAATGCCTTCAACTCAAGCAAGGAGGAGTCTAGATCTTGTTTAGCTATCACCTCCTCAACCAAAGAAGACTTAGAACCATGAACAACAACAACACTATCACCCACATCTTCGAATCTCACCCCCAATTTAGCCAATCTATGCACCTCCCTATCCATCTCTCTATCACCATCTACATGAGCTAGGCTACCCAAAGGCACCTGACTCAAAGCATTCGCCACAACATTAGCCTTACCCGGATGGTAATGCACACTCATGTCATAGTCCTTAAGGAGTTCTACCCACCTTCTTTGTCTCAAGTTGAGATCTTTTTATGTGAACACATATTGAAGGCTCTTATAATCGGTGAAGACATCAACATGCACCCCATACAAATAATGACACCAAATCTTTAATGCAAATACCAAGGCGGCTAATTTAAGAATATTGGTGGGGTAGTTCTTTTCATGCACTTTGAGTTGCCTAGAAGCATAGGCTATGAACTTACCTTTTTGCAGTACACAACCCAAACCAACTCTAGATGCATCACAATACACAACAAAACCCTCAAGCCCATCCAGTAGTGACAATATAGGAGCGGACACAAGTCTATCTTTCAATGTTTGGAAACTTTTCTCACATTCATCGGTCCACACATATTTCACCTTCTTTTGAGTCAATTTTGTCATAAGAGAAGCAATGGAGGAGAACCCATTCACAAACCTTCTATAGTAGCCCGCAAGGCCCAAGAAACTCCTAATGTCCGATGGGGTCAATGGTCTAGACCAATTCCTAATCACATCAGTTTTCTTAAGATCCACTTTTATAACATCCCCCTACCATCACATGACCCAAGAATGCGACCTCCTTCAACCAAAATTCACACTTGTCATATTTAGCATACAATCTCTCCTCCCTCAATCTTTGTAGGACAACCCTCAAATGACCCATATGCTCTTCCCTACTATGAGAATAGATCAAAATATCATCAACGAAGAACACATCAAAGGAATCAAGGTAGGGCTTGAAGACCCTACTCATTAGGTCCATAAAGATGGCCGGTGCATTAGTCAACCCAAAGGACATAACCATAAATTCATAGTGCCGATATCTAGTCCAGAAGGCTGTATTTGGGAATATCACACTCCCTCACCCTCACTGGATGGTACCCGGACAGAAGATCAATCTTAGAGAAAAAGCTAGCCTTTTGCAATTAGTCAACCAAGTCATCAATCCTTAGAAGGGGATATCTATTCTTTATAGTAACCCCATTGAGTTAGTGGTAGTCAATGTACATTCTAAGTGACCCATCTTTCTTCTTTAAAAATAATACTAGTGTACCCAAGGTGATTGGCTAGGTCTAATAAATACCTTATCCAACAAATCTTTCAATTTATCTTTTAACTCCTTCAATTCTCCCGGGGCCATACGGTAAAGGGGAATGGAGATAGGTTGAGTGTTGGTAAGGAGGTCTATGCAAACATCTATCTCCCTTTCGGGAGGGACACCGGGATGGTCATTTGGAAAGACATCAAAAAACTCACTTACAACCGGAACCGACACTGTAGAAGTGGCTTTGGACTCCACATCTTTGACTCTCACAAGATGATATAAACACCCCTTGGAAATCAACCTATGGGATTTAATGCATTAGATGAACCTACCCCTTACTACCACATCATGACTTTCCCATTCAAGGATGGGTTTATTTTGAAATTGAAACGTGACTCTACGGGTTCTAAAATATATAGAAGAATAGTAGGCATGCAACCAATTCATCCCAAAAATAACATCAAAATCAACCATATCTAGTTTAACAAGATAACAAGGTAGGATTTTATGCAAGATGCAAACTGAACAATTTCTATACACCCTTCTAGAAACAATAGATGCACCAATAGAAGTAGACACCGCATATGACTCATGCAACAACTCTGACTCAACATGGAACTTTTTAGCAACAAGGGGGGTAACAAAGGAAAGGGTGGCACCCAGATCAATCAAAGCATATTCATTATGATCAAAGATTTTTAACATACTGATAACAACATCGGGTAGTTCACCAACCCTTTGCCTCCCATGTAGAGCATAGAATTGATTGTGTCTTGGGACACCACCTTGAGGACCACCTCTACCAATGGGACCGCATTAGCACCCTGAACCTAGCCACAGTTTCTTGGACAATCTACTTTCTTGTGACCAAGCTGCCCACATTCATAGCATGCATTGGAACCCTTCAAACATGGACCTCCATGTTTCCTTCCACATCTAGGGCACACCCCAATAGGAGCCACGCCACCAACACCTTAAAGCCTAGGGAAGTCATCGGTAAATTCCCTATCGTAGCATGAGGAAGTTTTTGGCCTTGTGGAAGTCTAATACACTTGTGGAACTTGCCCTCAAAACGAGCTCTTTTAGAATCATGACCCCTCCTATTTGTAAACTTTGCTTCTTCCATTTATTTGGCATAGGTCATCAACCGAGACAAGTCCATATCACTAATTAGCAAGGTGGACCAGCACTCTTCACTTACCAAATTGGAGACTCCTATAACGAACTTATTCATCCTTGACCTAGGATCGTCCATCAAGTGAGGAACATATTTTGAAAGTTGATTAAATTTGAGGGTGTACTCCCTCACACTCATACCACCTTGTTTCAAGTTCAGAAACTCAATGAACTTTGGTTCCCAAATTCAAGTGAGAAAAATCGATTAAGGAAGGCCAATTTGACATCCTCACAAAGCACCACATAGCCATTAACCTTCTCACCATTCCATTGATCAAACCAAATTTGAGCCACTCCTTTGAGTTGGTATGTCACCAACTCCACCTTTTCATTTGGCCCAACACCTATGATAGACAAGACTTTGTAGACTTCATCAATAAACTTTTGTGGATCTTCATCCACCTTTGACCCTGGAAAATCGGAGGATTCATCCTCATGAAGACCTTTACTCTAGCCCCTAGGGTAGTAGCATAAGGGGCTTAGGCCCCTTGTTAGATTTGGTTGGCCACCACTTCGGCAACCATAGTTAGAGCATCCCGGAGCTCACCATTGGTAGGTTGCTCCTGGGGAGTTTGGGCCGGTCTTCCTCTAGTATTCGGCATGATCTAGCATAGCAAGGAACAATCATTATGGGGTACATACTTATCATAATTCTATAGCACGACTTAGGACATAAAGAAGGGAAACATTTCCTAAAACATCTCATAGCCTCCTATTCATAGTCATGGCACGCTTCACAACCATGAATAAGACTCTAGTCGATGCGGTGTGTTGGACTCCGAGGATCTATCAATCTAGTGCTCTGATACCAAGTTTTTCATGACCTAAGCCTAGGGCCTAGACGTGACACAGCGAATGGGGAACCCGAAGGAACCCCAAACAAGCCTCTTAACTTGTCATTACACTTCCTTGGTCGCGAAAGCATACAAAAGACATATAGATTAAGAATAGGGGCAATGGGGCTAAGAGGAAAGTTTTCATAAACCTCATAATCAAGAGTCAAGAGTTAAATCTCATACATAAATACACAACATGTCCAACAAGCTTCTCTAATACATAGATAGAGTGGGGCTAAGACAAAACTACCGGGATCACCTTCATAGTCAATAGAACATAAGAAAGTGTCTCTACAAATAAAGAGGAAAAACATAAATCAAGGTCCCTGAAATGGAGGACTCACCAACAATCTTGGAATAGCACCGTCTAGACATATGGAGGAGGAGGATGCTCGACTCAGGCTCCGGTTCATACATGATGATATCATGTAGGTAAGAGTAAGTGTTAGTACGTTTAAATGTACTAAGTATGTGGGATGCAATGCAACAAGAAATAAGCTTCATAATCAACATGCGTAACAATAGGCAATAGGTACGATATATCAATATGATATGTATGATCAATGCATAAGTAAAACATGCTTAAGTAACTCATGGTCATATAAGATATCATGTGCGAAGAATAGACTAAGCTACCTTTCCAACCTTGGTTGGTTGATGATGGTCACAACCCATCTTCCTAGGTGGTGTGGTATAAACACCTCACATGGTTGATGATGGTCACACCCCATCATCCTAGATGGCAAAGTATAAACCCCTCACATGGTTGATGATGGTCACACCCCATCATCCTAGTGGTGAAGTATAAATCCCTCACATGGTTGTTGAGCACAAACCGCCCAACTAGGTTGATGATGGTCAAACCCCAATCATCCTAGGCGGCGAAGTATAAACCTCTTATATGGTTACCCAAGCTCTTATCCCCCCAGATTGGGCGTGGTCTAATGCAACACTTTATATAGAACTTATCATAGGCTCTAGTACAATGTTTCATATAGGAATAATCATGTACATAAGCTCATTTCATCCTCATAACATCATTCATATTATATCTCATGCTTTGGACCTTTAATTCCTCAAGAAACCACATCCAGACATTTTATCAAACACTTTTTGGGTGTGAAATGGAGGTAAAAGACCATGCAATTTAGAGATGAAATCATGCAAGAAAATATGTTGTAAAACCATCAATCAACACCTTGCAACATCCCCAATACATTCACATCAAAACCCCTCATCAAATCCAACATTTGATCCAAGATTTAGAGCTCAAAACATGCTAAAACAACCATACTTTCATGAACTAAAATCATTGTGTAGTAAATTTCTCAATCTACAAGACCCACATGTAAAACCAACTTTAAAAATCATGCAATATTAGTAAAAGGAGGCTTAGGCACCATGGGTGAAAGGACCCAATGGTTCAACACCACATACCTTAGCTTTGGAGAAGTTCTTGGTGAAGGATGACAATGGAGACTTGAAGGTTGAAGAGAATCCTTAAATCCGGATGAGAGTTTTGTGCCTTGGAATTTGGAGTGAAAGTGTGGCTAAGTGTTTTTGGGGAGTATTGGGAAATGTTTAGGATGACATAAGGGTGAAATTTGATTAAGTATTGATAAAAACCACGTTTAGGAAACTTGGGCCCAATACTTAGAATATTTTGGGCCATACAAAAGAAACTGCAAGGCGAATAAACACATCTCTGCATTGTGGAGAGGACGCGGAGAGGGATTTGTACTAAAGCCCACCCAAGGCACATCGCGAAAGCATCGCGAGCAACTCACTGGAAATCGTCCCTTAAAAATTTAAAATTGCTATTCTTTCGCTCTTATATCGAGGCTAGACCCTTTTTCACCTGATTTTGACCCCCTGATCACAAATATGAAGTCGTATTTTTAAAAAAATGAATGAATTTTTAGATATAAGAAAATCACAATTTTGGGCATTCCGAGGCATATTTTTGGGCACTTTTCGAGATCGTTTCAATGTGCTTAGTTAAATTTATGACACTTAGGATCATAAGTAGCAAATCATTATAGTAGTTCAAACATAGGAACAACCAAGTGAGAATTGTCCTTTTATCTTGGGGATATTCTTAAACATTTTTTAGGGAAATTATCAACAAGTTTATATCTTTTTGACAAATCATAACTTTAGAACTTAGCTTTAATGCCCTAATCATCATTATAAATCATGCAAAGCTTTACATGAAACTAGGTAGGCTAGGCTTTTAAATTTGGAACAATCATAAATCACATAATCATGCAAAATTATAAAAAAATATGTTTACTTAAACGTAGTAAAATAGCCCAGACTTCACTACCTAAAATCCATATCATTGAGCTCATCACATTGTCTTGAAAACATGTAAATCACTTGGTGAAATAGCATGAGACAACCTTAAGATCATTTAATAGCATAATATGTCATGAAATTATCATTAGCATGCATGGTAATTTGTATAAACTTGGAGAAAAGGTAAAAGACTTTATCAAGGACTTTTTGGGTGAAAGGAGACCCACAAATCAAACTAACATACCTTGGTAAGCTTGGGAAGAAGGAATATTCTATTTGATGAGAAGATCTCTTGAAACCCTACCCTTCTTAGCTTGCTCTTGAAGAGGGAATGTCTTTTGCCTTAGGAAGTTTGAAAATGGTAGAATGAGAGAATGACTAAGGGTTCTAGAGCTTTAAGGTCTAGGTTAGGCCCCTTTAAATCCCAAAAATGACATAGTACAGGAAGGGAATTTGCAAAAATAACAAAACTGTACTTCATTAAAATTGTCGAAATGAAACTAGGAAGCCCGATTATGAGCCGTGGTTTGAACCATGGACCCTAGTCCTGTTCGTTCTATTATCCTTTTCATACATTAGAAACTATTTTGCTAACCCTAGCCATGAAACCACCTTTTACAGGTCATGCATTAACTTATGAGCCGTGGTTGGATTCGTAGAGTCCTTCCATACTTAGCAAATTTTCTTACATTTCCAAGCTTCATCTATGAAGGGTACCTATGGTTCATATAAAGGTCTAGAGGCCATCCTATTAATAGTAGGTCATTTTCAGCAAACTCCAAATTTTCTTCATGTCTGATACTCCTATCCACGACCCTGTCACTCTTCCTACGAGCTGTCATTAGGTACATGGATTACCCCACACTTGGAAATTTTTTTCTTTCCTGAAGTTCATGTTTGAGGAGAAACCTATGGGCTATAACTCTACCTACGAGCCATACATGGGCCTTGTAAACTAAACCTAAGTCTTTTTTTGTCCAACTTTTTCTACACTCTTAGGCTCTTAAACTGGGGGTTATTACACACACCTTCTCACTTCATCTTTACCACTCTCTCCCATACTTTCAATGTGTTTCTTAACAACTTAATACCGCTGTAGTTAATGTAATTATATAATCGCCTTATTTTGGTACAATGAAACCATTGCACTTTAGCTTTATTCTTCGAGCATCTTAGCTATCGTAAAATTGGCAATGAGCAAGTTAGTCAAACACTCCAAACTTACTTGATCTGTGCTCTTATAAAACTCCAATGAGATCTCAACTGGTCCTGGCATTTTTCCCTTGCATATCCTACTAATAAGAAGTTTCACATCCTCAATCTTAATACGCCTACAATACCCAAAGTCTTAATGTCTCTTAAAGTTCTTCAACTTACCCAGTACAATGTCTCTATCCCCTTCTTAATTCAAACGTTTGTGAATATATGTTTTCCATCTTTGCTTAGTGAGAGTCTTCCCCACTAATACCTTTCCTTCTTCATCTTTGATGCATTTCACTTGATCCAAGTCTCGAGCTCACCTCTTCTTTACCTTCATGAGCTTGTACAACTTCTTATCTCTGGCTTTCTCTCTTGGTTTAATATACAACATTTTAAAACTTATCATCTTAGTGGTTGTAACTGCTAACTTAGCCTTTGTCTTTACATCTTTATATATTTCTCGATTTGTTTGCTTGTCACCCTCGTCTATGTAGTCCATCTATTTTACATAGAAACCTTCTTAGCTTTCACTTTGCTTTGAACTTCTTTACTTCACCACTAGTCCCTTCAGCATCTACCATTATGGACACCCCTAGTACCTCTCTAGTTGTTTCCCTAATATAACTAGTTATCTTATACCACATGCTTTCTGCATTCCCAGTACTCTTCCAAGCTCCTATTACCATCAACTTCTCCCCAATCACATGAGAAAGGAAAGGTGTCAAACCCCACAATTAATCCTATGCTACATATATAATTTTTTCTTCCGTCTCCCTCACTTAATCTCTAAGTCCATCCCCAAAAACTTATATTGAGTAGTACGATTCTCACAGAAAATAACTTTGTAGTCCTTACATAGGCCTCTATCACTTTTCCGCATAAGCAAGTAATCTATCTGAGTTTTAGCCACCACACTGCAAAAAGTAATCAAATGATTATCCTTCATTGAAAAGCACAAAAAAGTACCACCAATTCTAATCGTTAGCAAAATCTAAGAGTGAGGTTCCACCACCATTTGAAACCCTAAAATCACCACAGCCATGCACATCATAAAAACTATTAACAACATGGCCATAAAAATCTTCATCAATGGATACATTCTTGGTGATTAGTATACCACCCAGAACTGCATCCATTTCCTTCAAAAAATACATCATGACCTCTTCATCTAAACTTGAAGTAGAGCACAAGCACTGACGACGTTCAAACTTAGCCCTCCAGTGTTAGCTTGATCGCCAACACTCAATCATTAAGCTTCCAAACATATACCATCTTCTAATTCCCGTTAAGTCATTTTGAGAATTAGTCCTCTTGATTTCCTAAAAGATTTATCTTGTAAAATTATAGTGGATATTTTGGACTATTCGATAACTAAAACTATTTAATTCAAGGGTAAGTTTGAATAGTTAATATAAGTGGTGCGTTAAATGTTAA
>JAPFFP010036457.1:0-38099 GCA_026153255.1 Solanum medicagineum | reverse complement strand
CAATCAACCATTATCTCACAATCGAAGAACAATCCCCAATTATGTTCAAGATATACAAAAGATCAACTAATCTTACACTCATAATCATCAACAACAATACACATCCATGGAGATTCAGAAAGAGTTCACAACAACTCTGCACAAAGGTATCATGAATTTGCATATTTGAACACACACCAATATCCCTAAATTATCAACCCCGACAAGAGTTTGTACTTGATCACTCAAAAATCATGCATTAAACATCATATGATCAACATGCCAATATCACAACAACCCAGCCAGAGCAATCATACAATTTCAAATCATGCTAAGGAGTTCAACAAATCCAAACCCTAATTCTCATGCTTAAACAATCCTTTTCTCATTGGTATACCCACTATGATATCAAAATTCACATTCATTCAACAATGTTCAAGGATCATAGCATAAGTGTGCCAAGCATAACCAAGAAAACGTACCAAATGAGCAAATGAAGATCAACTAGATGCAATGACAGAAATAGGAGGGAGCCGAAACCCTAGTGTGATGCTTTGCTATAAAAACTTATCGGATTCTGGTGGGGGGTTGACGAAAATAGTTGAAAAAGGAGTTGGGGAAATTTTGGGGGGAGGAAGAGACGTTCAAGAGAGGGAAATAATTGGTCAAATGAATATTTAACCCCTAATTTACCAAACCAGGTCGACTTTAAAAATTTTGTAGATCGAATCTACGAGTCCCCAACTAGGAGTCATAGGGCTTCCTACAACCCATAGGTCCTGATCTTGTAGCAGACCTCAACACTTTGAAAAATCAGAATCCATACCTAGGCACTACGAACCCTACTTACGACTCATATGCGACCCTATGAATCGTAAAGTTGGCTTGTAGTATGTGTGTCAACTTTAAATCCTTATTGTTTCCCTTTACAAGACATGACTACGAGTTATGGTGTGCATTGTAACTCGTAGGCCTGCTCGTAGAGGCTGCTCCAATTATAATTTTCCTCAAACTTTCAGCTCTTGACTTATACATGCAAAACAATCCTCAAAATACACCAGTCCAGAAATAATACAACTGATCCAGCGTCTTAACACTCAAAAATAAACATCAAACCACTACCTAACAAATCAATCAACAACAAAAAAACTTAAAACAATCCAAAAACATAAAGGATACTTGGGTTGCCTCCCAAGAAGCGCTTTGTTTAATATCGTGGCTAGGCTTTGTCATCATCCATCATCTAAAGTCTTCAATGGCCCAAACTTCACTCTTAAACTCATCCAGATGTTTCATGGATTGGCGGATGTCAAACACAACTTCTACATCATCGACCCTGAACCGAAGTTGACCCAAATCCATATCCACCAAGGCTCTCTCGGTGGCCAGAAATGGTCTTCCCAATATAATGGGAACCCCAAAATCAACCTCACAGATGAGGATCAGGAAGTACGTGGTAAATATGAATTTATAAACCTTTCGAAGCACATAAAAAAGTATCCCTTCTAGCTTCGTTATGGTTATATCTACCATGAGCAAGCGTATTGTTGTTGGAGTAGGAGTGCCAAGGCCAAGCTTTTTGAACACAGCAAGAGGCATTAGATTGATACTTGCTCCTAAGTCATAATGCTCTTGAGAATTCGACATCACCAATGGTATAAGGAATAGCGAATGCATCAGGATTTCTCGCTTTTGGGCAAGGCATTTGGTTATGATGTCACTACATTGTTGGAGCTCTTATGAAAGCTCTTGACTCAATTTGTGCTTCTTTGTCACAAAATCCTTCATATACTTGGCATAACTGGGCATCTTTTCCAAAGCTTCTAGAAGGGGAATGTTAATGGATAATTTCTTTAGCATCGAGAGGAAGTGTTTGAATTTGCCATCCTCTTCCTTTTTCTTAAGCCTTTGAGGAAGAGGGGGAGGAGGTTTTGGAATCATCTTAACTTTTTCTTTCTCTCTCACTTCTTCTCTTTGCATCCCAACACTCTCCAAACCTTCTCCCTCAACCACAACTTCACCATCAATACCTTTTTCACAAGCTTCATCCTCAACCATTGGCATAGGGGGATCTATGGTGCTTTAACCACTCCTAATAATGATCGCCATGCAATACCCATCATTCTGTGGATTTTGAACCATATTGCTTGGTAAGGTGCCCTTTTGGCATTGGTTCAATTGCGAAGAAACTTGCCAAATTGTTCTTCCAATTGTTTAATAGCCACCGAGGTGGACTCTATCTTTTGGTTTATGCTTGAGATGTCCGATTTCATTTCTTTCAAGGTCTCATCTTGGTGGTCAGCTCTCTTCAACAAATTGTCAAACTTCTCTTCTATCCTTAAAGTATTTGGGCCGGTATCACGGTCGTGAGGCGGCACATAAGGACCAGTTCTATAACCATTTTTGCTGCCCCATTCGGCATCTGTCACTCTCTCCCTTTCATAATAACCACCTCAGTTGTCTCTATATGCACCATTACAATTGTAGTAAAGACTTTGATTCCCAGAACCTTGCCTCCAATAGTCTAAATTGGATCCTTGGGGATTGTTCCAGAATCCGCCGATTGGTTACTCATGAAGCAAGCATCTTCATCGAAGCATCATACATTAGAGCCTTAGGAGGAGCCTTAGGAGGTTGGTCAGTCACCACTTGAACACCCAACTTTGCTTTAAAACCAAGTCCATGCTTATGCGAAGTTGAGCAAGCTGTTGCATAATCTCCTTATTGAACTTAGCTTGCTCATTGTTGGTGTTTAACGCACAAGAAGTCTTCATAATACCTCTTTCTCTTTGAACCCATGTTCTATTGGTTTTCACCACTTGCTTCATCCTTTCGACGTCAATGGAAAAGGTTGAACAAGAAACATGCCTCCCATGATTGTGTCGTCACAAGCTTGACTATTCTCGTCAAGTGCCTGATAGAAAATCTCAACCAAGGCATCATCAATACTCTTGTGATCAAGAACCATTCATAAACATTTGGTGAATCTCTCCCATGTAGTACTAATAGATTCATCAAACAATTGCTCAAAATTGTTTATTTGATCTTTGAGCTTAAGCTTCTTTGACTTTGGAAAATATCTTTCTAGAAAAACTCTCTGAAGCTCTGCCCAACTGATTATTTTACCTTGAGGAAGCTCAAACAACCACACAGCTACATTACTAGTTAGTGACAATGGAAACACTCGCAAACCAATTGCATCCAAAGAAAGATTTTGTGTCCCCATGACACTTGCAAAAAGATGATATTATGGAGATGACGATGGGGATCCTCTAAAGGTAACCCTGAGAACAAACCACGGTTTTGGAGCATTTGGAGTAATCCACTTGACATTGTAAATTTAGTGTCTGCCGGTAATGGTGGCAACACTATAGCACCAGTAACATCCATGGCCATAGGGTTCAAGCGATATTGATTCCAGCCATAAGCTTTTTTGTTGAAATCCCTAAGTTGTGGCTTGTCGTCCCTTGATGGTGGATTCTCTCCTCTTCCCATATCATCATCATTCACATTCATTTCTTCCTCAACCGCAATATCTTCATTCATATGAGCCATTCTTCTAGTGAGTCGATGGATCTCCAAGTTGATCAGAGCTAAGGGATTGACTTGGCTCTTTGTGTTTGGCATACAACCTAGTACACTCTGAAAATTAAAATCAAACAACAAAAACAAAAACAAAAGTAAAATACAAAAGAATCTAGAAATTAACACTTGAACTAACTACTAGTGAAATCAAGTCAAGAACATAATTGTATTCCCCGGCAATGGCACCATAATTGTTTATGCTCACGCTATAATAACAAAGTGGTCACAGTCAGTAATAAACCTAACTAAAGGTTAGGGTCAAATCCACAGGAAATACGGGGCTAGACTAAGTTAATCCACTAACAATCATTTCAAGTATCAATCACTATATTCTTTAAATTGGGGGGGGGGGGGTTGAGATTCAAAATGAAGAACAAAAATAAAACTATGCTAAGTATGCAAGAATACAATCAAATTGAGGGACAACTTGGGAATTGTTTTCCCCCTGATTCGTTGACTCAATTACCCTAGATAACATAACCCTAATTGGGAATTCGCATGCAAGATGGTAGCTTAGGTTCTTCCAGTCCTGTTGTGAAGGTGAAGGTCGAATTTCACCATGGAACTTGGTCAGCAACCATGGTGTGCTAACTAACCATTACCCATTATCTCAGTCAATCTCCCCTTAGTCAGGTTTGGTTGATTAGACAAGAACACACCAAGAGAATCTTGTCATTTACTTCCCTTTTCCTATTAGTCACTACCTTGGTCGGGATCATGATAGTAGGAGTGGTTTGGTGTTGACCACCACCAAACAACAATCAAAATGAAGGGACATAAACAATACATGCAAAACCTCAATCAATGGAATGCACGAAGTCTAGGTTATTTCAAGTCAACTACTCATGGTTCCCATAACCCCAAGTTGTGGGTGCTTAGCTACTCATGGCTAAGGTAAAATCAACAACAATAAATGTAAAAGATATAGTTGAGAGTTTACCCAAAATAATGAAGAACAAAACTATTTTCAAGTTGGAAACTACAAGCTTTGATAAATGGAAGATGAGTACAATGTGATTTTCCGAACCCCCAAAGTGGGTCTTCAAATAAAAAATTGAAATCTACACTAAACACCATAAATATTCAAGAGAGAATATTCAAATAGTGGAATCCAAGATTCAAAGTCTGACAAAAGTCTATACATAAAATCCTACAGTAAGTATTTATACTATTTATAAATTCACTCCAAAAATTAAATAGAAAAGACAGCTGGCAGCAGGTATATTGCACAGATACGACTTTTAGGGTGGCCTACGAGTCATAATTGGGGTCTCATAGTCAGCACTTGGCATTTTGGACTTGACTGTTATGACCCACTATTACGTGTCATTGCTAGAGCTACGACTCATATGCTCCTCTCGTATTCTAGGCCTTCAATTCTTGGTCCAAACTTTTGGCTCACTGTTCCTTGCTATGCACCCCACCCATACGAGTCATAATGAGACCTATAACTCGTAGGATGGTCTCGTATGGCTGACCTTCACTTTGCAGCTTCTTAATTTTGCTCACAGTTTCATGCTACGAGGGCACTTTACGACTCATAGGGTGACTCGTATGTCCTGTACTTTAGAAAAATCTGTAATTTTCTCCCAAAAACATGCCAACCTGTATTTTCTACACAACTAACACAAAAATACATAAAAACCATAAAAAGTGACATGAAAATGAGGGTTTTACAACAATATTGATGGGTTGATTTGAATTGAGTTTACTCTTTTTGTTTTACTCTTGAGTTGCATGATTTTGAATAAGTACCATGAACCCACCTTGCGTCTGATAACATTACATGAAAAAAATTCTCAAGTTGTTGAGGAACTATTACATGATTTACTAGTCAAGTGATTTCATTATGATTAAGGGTTTTCAAGCATGTATTAAATTCAAGAAAAGTATATACGATTTTACATGTGACAAGTTGAGCCCTATTTCAAGATTTTATCCTCTTGTGAGCTATTCAAGTCAAATTAAGGGATCAAGCCTGATTATTATTTTACCCTCATATTCAAGTTCAAGCTAAGCTCACTAGAATAGGTCAAGCATGTAATGAGCTACTCATGAAAAGTTATCATGTCTCTTAAAAATTATTCATGTTATGATTAAAGTGATGATTATTTCAAGTATTCTGTGGGATTAGACTTAGCACCAATTGAGGCTTAAGATGGAGGCTCGAATCAAGGGGTCCTTATATAAAGTCTTAAGTCTCTAAACTATATGCCACCATAGGATGATATTATTTCCCTAAATGGGCTTTGCTAGTGGATCCATCTAGTTCATGTTATCATGTTTGGTTTACCTTGGCAAGTAGACCACACTTCGCTAGGGGGTGTTATGCCCAGTCACTTTATCGAGGGGCTGTCATGCCTCGTCACCTCACCAAGGGGGTGTCATGCCTTGGATTCCAAGTAGTAGCTCGCTTGGTCTATGTTGGTTAAGGTCTTCTCCCACATATGTATGATATATTATGCCAGTTAAATGCTTTATATGCAAGTTTTATTACAAGTATTGATCATTCATGTCGTATTGAGAATATATCTATTGCCTATATGTATGCATTTTGAATATTATGGATTATATCTTTGATGCATTACACCCTGCATACTTAGTACATTCAAAGTACTAACACATACTCTATGCCTATATGATATTACCATGTAGGGACTGGGCTCCTATTGATCACCTACCTCTGCGTGGTTAGTTCGATTCTTTGAATAATGCTTTGGTGAGTCCTCAACTCCAAGGATAATATCTATTTCTTTCATGCTATGTTGAACTTGTTCCTTATGTTGGATACTTATGATTATGAGGGTGACCCCGGGAAGTGACTCGGCCCCTGCCCCATTCTCTAAAGTAGAGGTATTGTCAGATGCTATGTTTGTATATCTTATGAGCTTGACTACTCTTGTGCTTTATGATTATGAAAGACTTTCCTTAGTCCCGCTTCCCTTTTTATATTTAACTCATGTTATTTTTTATTTTGTTTTCGCAACCAAGGATGTGTACATGATATGCTAAGAGGCTTGTACAGGTTGCCTCTAGACTTCCCATTCACCTTGTCACGTCCAGGCCCTAGGCTTTGGTTGTGACAAGCTTGGAACCAGAGCACTAGGTTGTTAATGGTCCTCAAAAATTCAATACACCACATCGATTAGAGTCTTATTCATGGTTGAAGTGCACCATAACTATGAATAGGAGGCTATGAGGCATTTTAGGAAATGTTCCACTTCTTCATGTTCTATGTCGTGCTTCAGATGTAAAGATAAGGCTTTCCCCCTAAAGAATGTTGTTTTGCTCTTCTAGATCATGTTGCTATACCGAGAGGAAGACAAAGGAGAGCTCATACATCCAAGGAGTCTCTGGCCCCTCCCGCTCTTCAAGCTCCTCAAGATGGAGGGGAGGCCCAATATGAGTTCCATAATGCCAACACTATTTGGCCCATGCTATGACCAACCAAATGAACAAAGGATCGCAAGCTCCTCATGCTCCTACTCTGGCTTCAAGGGTGAGGGATTTCACAAGGATGAACCCTCCAAAGTTTATGGGTCCAAGGAAGAGGAAGATCCTCAAGAATTCATTGATGAGGTGTTATCTATCATGAGGGTAAATTCGTAGGAGAAGGCGAAATTAGCGCTCTACCAATTCAAAG
Organism: Solanum medicagineum; assembly: GCA_026153255.1. Lineage (NCBI taxonomy): Eukaryota > Viridiplantae > Streptophyta > Magnoliopsida > Solanales > Solanaceae > Solanum > Solanum medicagineum. The sequence goes on along the minus strand of JAPFFP010036457.1, from coordinate 30,892 downwards.
GAGTGGCCCAAATCTGGTTTGTCCAATGGAAATTGGAGAGAAGAAATGATGATGTTATTCCTTGGGAGGAGTTCAAAGCCACCTTCCTCAACCAGTTCTTCCCTATTGAGTTGAGAGAGGCTAAAATGATGGAGTTCATGAATCTTAAGCAAGGTTCCATGAGTATGAGGGAATATGCCCTCAAATTCAACAAGCTATCTAAGTATGTCCCACATTTGGTTGCCGACCCTAGAGCTAGAATGAACAAGTTTGTGTCGGGGGTGTCCAACTTGGTAAATGAAGAGATGCATACTGTAATGCTTGTAAGTCATATGGATTTGTCCCGAACAACTTGAGGGGGGAAATCTTAGAAAGAGAAGAAGTGGGGAGTCCAAGAGGGCTTAATTTGAGGGTGGTTTCCAAGGTTCTAAGGGTGCCCGATTTTAACAAAGTCATAAATTCCAAAGCCAAAGGTCCTCCAATGTCCCAAATAAGAGGTTTGCTAATGATGGGGTGTCTAACCCATGGTTTCAAGGTGGCAATGGTGGGATAACTAATCCTAGGTGCCAAAAGTATGGGAGAAATCATGGTGGTCCATGTTTGAAGAACTCTAATGCTTGCTTTAGTTATGGTGAAGTGGGTCACAAGGTTGTTGATTGTCCGCATACTCAACAAAAGGATATAGATGGTCGTCCTCAAGGCCAAGGTGCTAATGCGGGTCAGATATCAAAGGATACCAACAAGGGGGTGCTCCAAGGTAAAATAGGTTCTAAGCTCTCCAAGAAAACAAGGAGTGGATGAGGTGCCCAATGTTGTTACCTGTATGTTAAAGGTTTTTGATCATGATGTGTATGCTTTGATAGATCCAGGTGCAACTCTTTCTTTCATTACTCCTTTTGTTCCCAAAAAGCTTCATGTACTTCCTAAATTGTTATATGAATCTTATGAAGTGTCTACCACCGTTGGTGAGTCCATTATTGCTAAAAGAGTCTATAAAGATTGCCCCGTGTTTATATTGCATAAAGTATTGCCTTGTGATTTTATTGAACATGACATGGTGGATTTTGATATTATTTTTGAGATGGATTAGTTACATGCATATCATGCTTCCATTGATTGTAGGACCCATAAAGTTAGATTCCAATTCCCTAATGAGCCCATCCTTGAATAAGAGAGTTGTAATGTGGTGATCAAGGGTAGATTCATCTCTTGTCTTAAAGCTCAAAAATTGATTTCTAAGAGTTGCATTTACCATCTTGTAAAGGTAAGGGATGCTAAGTATAATGTCCTTCCTATTGAGTCGGTTCTGTGTCACGACCCAAGCCTACGGCATAGACGTGACACAGGGAAAGGCGAGCCCGAAGGGACCCCAATCAAGCGTCTTAACAAATCATTACACATCCTTGGTTACGGAAGAAATAAAACAACAATAAGAGATTGTAAAAAGGGAACACGGGGCTAAGGGACATCTTTCATATCATAAAACATCATGAGAGACAAAGTTCATAGCATCATTACATACTTGTCCAACAACACCTCTAAATATAGAACTTAGCGGGGGCCAAGACAAGCAACCGAGCTCACCCACATAATAATGACAATAGGTAATCCAAATATACAAGATGTAGTCCAAACATAAGCATGAAAGAAGATAGATATTGTCCCAGTACATGAGGACTCACCAAAAGCTAACTTGAACAATCCATCTATCCATGTTGAGGAGAATCAATAGGAGCTCTGGTTCCTACCTGGTGATACCATGTAAGCATAGAGTAGGCGTTAGTACCTTTGAATGTACTAAGTATGTAGGATGCAATGCAACAAGAGATAGGCAACATGGTCAAAATGCATAATGATAAGCAATAGATGGCATAATAACAATATGGCATGTATGATCAATGCTTAAGTAAATCATGCTTTGCAAATCATTAATCCGAAAAAGAACATAATATATAAGTGTGGGAAGTAACCTCAACCGATATAGAATAAGACCAAGCAAGCTACAACTTGGAATCCCGATGATTACCCCTCATCGGTAAAAAGGTGGTCTACTTGCCAAGGTAAACCATACTCCACCTTATGGGGTCCTGCCCCATTTCGGATGAAGTAACCCTCCTAATGGGGTACTGCCCCATTTGAGAAAGGATTTATGACCATGTTTCACCTTACGGGGACCTGCCCTATTTCGGATTAAGTGACCTTCCTTACGAGGACCCGCCGCATTTCGGATTAGGCATGTTCATGGTAAAGTGCACTAAATGGATCCACTAGTATAGCAAGGGTATAATATAGTACTATGGTGGCACATAGTTCAAGGAAAGAGAGCAAACTCTCCATCCATCGGTGCTAGGTATAATCCCACAGAATACTTATAATAATAACACTTTAATAACTTATGAGAAACATAGAATCATGGCATGAGTAGCTCTTAAACATCCTTGGCCTCTACTGGTGATCTTTAGGAATACAGTTTAGGTCTTTAGGAAGTGTTAAGATAGTATAGGAATCACCAAAATACCAATAGAAATAACAAAATTTACAAAATGCCATTAATCAAATGGAATTTGGCAAAAACCCGTATATACCCCTGCACAGACGAGTTTTACGAAAACAGGCATAACTTTTTCATCCGAACTCTAAATAAGGTGAAACCAAGTGCGTTGGAAAGCTAATTCAAAGAGATTTAATTTGGTAGGTTGTCAGCGACCCAGTTAATTGTGTTCTAAGAGATATACCCCTTTAAAGTGGACCCTCCTACTGGTACTTGTGCAAAACTTAGCCAACGGAAATTCGTTTTAACTTTGCTTGATGTAGGGAACCCACGATGGTCTTTAACGACATGAATAAGCTTGACTTAGATTTGAATGATAGCCTGAAGCTTGAATGAATTTCTTGAGATCCGGAATGAGTTTGGGACACTTGAATTTGGATGAAATATTTGGCTAAGTGTTAGAGAGGGTTTTGGAGAATGTCTTTAATAAAATGGGATTGAAAATGACTAAGTATAGGTGTTTTTACGCGGCCAGGGGTGCGAACCCTCACTGGAATTCGTCAACTTTGAAAGTTCGAATTTTGCCACGGTTGCTCTAAAATCGGGGTTAGACCCATTGCTCACTCAATTTTGCCTCCTGAGCACGAATATGAAGTCGGATTTTCGATATCACGCATGGATTTTGAGATATATAGAAATCACAATTATGGGCATTTCTGAGGCACATTTTCGTATACTTTTTAGGGTCGTTTCAATATCTCCCCTTGGGGACATTCGTCCCTGAATGTTAAAGAAACGTATATACGAGAAGTAAGCAAGATAATTTGAGCCCACACAAGAATGCAACAATGCACTTAAACATCACTTCAAAAATCTCAACATAAGTATCAAAATCACCATGAACTTATCAATTTAAACATGAATGCATGCAAAAGACATAAGGGCTGAAACTTAAGACTTGGATTCATAGAAAGGACTTGATTTGTCATCATAAGCTTGAATAGAATGAAAGATGTATGGGTATTGCTTCTCCATGCCCACTTTGTCTCCTCGAATGACACTTTCGACTTGGCGCTTCATCCAAAGGGCCATAACGAGCACTACATTTTTATTAATTAACTTTTCCACCCATCCATCCAATATCTCCACCGGGACCTTCTCTTAAGCCAACTATCCTCCACAACACCCATAACCCCAAAGAGTTTTATAGCACTTGCGTCACCAACGCATCTCCTCAACCTAGATGCATGAAGAACCGGACAGACCATATCCATATTCATAGGCAACTCTAATTCGTATGCAACCTTACCAATCCTCCCCAACACTCTATAAGGACCCAAAAACCATAAACTCAATTTCTCTTCTTGCCAAACCAGACCACACCCTTCATGGATGGGACTTCCAAGTGAACCAAATCATCAACACAAGCACACATAGCCTACCTTAGTAGTTAATGACACCATCTCCCCCTTGGGAGAAACCTCTACTTTATCATCTCTCACCAAGGTCTTCAACTCTAACAAGGCGGGGTCAAAGTCTTGCTTTACTTTCATCTCATCAACCAAGAAACATCTAGAATCATTAGCCACCACTACACCACCATAGCTAACCTCTTCCAACCTAACTCCCAATCTAGCCAACCGATGGAACTCTCTAGTCGCCTTTTGCCATCACCATCAACATATGCTAGGCTACCCATAGACACCCTACCTAGAGCATCGGTCTCAACATTAGCCTTACCGGGGTGATAATGCCCACTCGTATCATATTCCTTAAGGAGTTCTAGCCACCTTCTTATTACCCACAATTCACACTCGTCTTATATAGCTAACAACCTCTCATCCTCCAAGATTTGCAACACTACCCCCACATGATTCACAAGCTCTAAATTAATCAATACTTCATCACTAGAGGCCACCACAACATGTCAAAGTATGGTTTAAAGACCCTATTCATGAGACCTATAGACATAATCGGTGCATAAGTCAACCAAACAACTTCACCACGACTTAAGATGCTCACTCCTAGTCTGAAAAGACATCTAGGTATATCACCTTCCCTCGTCCTCACTTAGGACCAAAACCCGAACCGAAGATCAATCTTAAAGAAGTGAGTAACCCATTGAAGTTGGTCAAATAGATCATAAATCCTTAGGAGAGGGTACTTATTCTTTATGGTGACCCTAATAAGTTGTCGATAGTCAATACACAATCTAAGGGAGCCATCTTTCCTCTACACAAACTACACTAAGAAGCTCACTATGAAAGACGCAAGCAACTCATCAATCACCGGAACAACTCAATAGAAATAACTTAGGTTCAACACCTCTAACTCTTACAAGATGATAAATGCCACCTTTAGGGATCAATTGTATCTCAAGACAAGAAATGGGATTACCTTTTCACTGCCACTCAAGAACAGATTTATTAGGGAATTGGAATCTAACTCTACAGGTCCTACAATCAATGGGAACATAATATGCATGTAACTAATCCATCCTAAAAATGATCTCAAAATCTACCACATCTAATTCAATAAAATTACAATGTAAGACCTAAATATAACATGACCACGGAACAATTTCTATAGACTTTTCTGGCAATAATAGACTCACCAATGGGGTAGACACCAATAAGTTCACATAACAATTCGTAAAATACATGAAGCCCACTAGCAACAAAAGGAATAACGAAAATAGGAACACCCGAACCTTCCCCTACATATACATCAAGGTGAAAGGAGACTTCAACATACTGGTAGCCATATCCACTCCTTGAGCTTCTTGATCAACATGACCACCTTAACCCTTGATGCATTTACCAGGCCAATCTATCCTCTTATGAACCTCTTTACCACAACTGAAGCAAGCATTGGTGCCCCTCAAATATGGGCCTTTATGCATCTTCCACGCCTAGGGCACATAGCATTGGGCATCACACTACCACCACCTTTGGGACTTTGGAACTTTCCTTCACAACGGGCCCTCATGGCCCCTCTCTCACCACTTAAAGTCTCGGGGGCACTCACTTGTTGGTTGAGTTGAGTTGTCAACTTTGTCACCACCTTCGCCAATATCCATAGAGCGTTGTGAACCTCCACATTTGATATATCACCATCCTGATTAGCTTGATACATATTCTGAAACGCAATGATTAAAATAAGAAATAAGTCTTAGGGGACTCAACTCTATCACATGACATAGATCAAGAAGAAGGGAAATATTTCCTAAAACGCCTCAAATCCTCTCATTCATAGGTGTGGCGTGCATCACAACCATGACTAATACACTAATCGACGTGGTATGTTGGACTCCCAGGACCATTAACAACCTATTGCTCTGATACCAAGTCTGTCACGACCCAAGCCTAGGGCCTAGACACGACACAGTGAATGGGGAGCCCGAAGGGACCCCAATCAAGCCTCTTAACATATCATTACACATCCTTGGTCGTGAAAGCAATAAAACAACAATAAGAGATCTTAAAAAGGGAACACGGGGCTAAGGGACATCTTTCATATCATAAAAGATCAAAAGAGACAAAGGGAGTCAAAGATCATAGCATCATTACATACTTGTCTAACAACACCTCTAAATAAAGAACTTAGTGAGGGCCAAGACAAGCAACCAGCACTACAAGAAAATAGGTCTTTAACAAGGGAAAATTTCATCGGCAAAAGTATGAATTCGGTTGTTATTATTCAATAACGACCGGTAAAAATCCGGTCGTCACCGGTCGTTAAAAGCTTCGTCGTTAAAATTTTAGCGACCGAATTAAATCCGATCGTGAATAAGCTTTAACGACGACAAAAATTCTGGTCGTTATACTTCTTTTCAGCAACAAAATTTTTTCTTCACTAATTGATATTCTAGTTATTAAAAAAATAATAAGCAAGCCAGGTGCACTTCCGAGGAAGGGCCCGACCACAAGGATCTATTGTATGTAGCCTTACCTTGCATTTCTGTGAGAGGATGTTACTAAGGTTTGAACCCGTGACCTTCTAGTCACATGACCACAACTTTACAAATTACTTCAAGGCTTCCTTTAGTTCTAGTTATTAAATCCTTAATTATAATCACACATTAGATTAGCAAAAGTGCATACACATACAAAAAAAAAAATACATGCACATATGAAAACATACAAATTGGTTATATTCATATTAAATTTCATATTAACTATAAATAATGATATTGCATAACATTAAAAAAAAATATAGGTATACAAATTGTATGACATTATATTTTTTTTAACTCTAAGTAAAAAAAAAATTAGAATATCTTTTCTTAAATTTGAAATGCATTCTTCCTGTGCTTCAAAAATTTTCCGTTGCTTATGCTTCTTTACAGTTTGTCAGATGATAAGTTCTTCAAACTGCATGATTTGTCAAAACAAAAGTATTAAAACTTCATGTAAGGTTATTAATAACACTTAATAATTATTCTCTTCTTTTTTCTTTTTCGCAAAATCAAAGATTAACTACAATGAAATATAATTGTTGTTTCTATTCTCACAATCAAATAAAAAGAAAGTTGGGCTTTCTATTTCTAGACATAAAGTTGTTTGTTTTGGATTTTGAACATTGATTCATGGATAAAACCCCCAACTTCTTTTAGTTTCACTTTTTATATTAATAGTATTCACCTAATATAAATAATTCAATATCATTAAATTTTATGAGATAAAATCAATTATATCATCTTAAATTTTAAATAATAAAAAAAATTATAATCTCTTAATTAATTTAGTAGTTGATTATATGTCATATCAAGCTTTTTAAATTGTCTGTTTGTAATATTTCACTTTATATTTTTCTAACTCAAACGAATAATTTTTCTTTATATACACCTGTTAGTTTCACAACCAATAATGACCAAAAAAGTCGACACAATATATATTTTTATTAGAAAAAATATTATTACTAAATACTAATTCTTAAGTCTATTGATCGAGGAAATTTGCAAGTGGAGAAACATCTATCCTCTTGAGAAAATTACTTACTGCCAAATTTATATAACTTTTCTACCTTAAATTAATCTCATAAGCTCAACTATTTAATATAATTGCTTCTATTTTTAATTTTTTTGTTTCATTATAATTTTTTTGTTTTGACCTACTTCATCTTGCATCTTTAAAAAGGTCAAGTAAAGATGAATAAATTGTCTTTCAAAATAAAAACATATATAGAAGCTACATCAAGAAAATATTTAAGTTAAAAAAAAACTGTGCCAAAAAGATTGTGACTAAATGCTTTTACAATATTTTAAAATTTTATATAATTGACTATAATAAGAATGATTGATAGAGTTATTAGAAAATAATACATTAACATTTTTTTTCTTTTTATTAAACTTTTTTTTGTTATGAAATAACTGAAATTATAAAAGATGGAGGATTCTTATCAAAATGGAAGAATGATTAATAAAACGCCACTTGTTATTCTTATAACATGATTTGGTCTGATGTCTTTTCACTCATATTAATTAAAATATATATTTACACTAACTAATATGTTTTAACAACGGAATGTTATGTTTTTAATGATCAAATATATCTCCTCATAAATGTTGAATTAAAATTTGTCTTTAATAACCAAAAAGAATTGGTCGCTATAAGTGTATTTATAACGACCGGAAAAAAATTTGGTCGCTATAAGTATATTTATAACAATCAGGAAAAAAATTGGTTGTGATAAGTTTATTTATAACGACCAGAAAAAAATTTGGTTTCTATAATTATACTTATAACGACCGAAAAAAATTTGGTTACTATAAGTGTATTTATAACGATCGGATTCATTTCCCTTCATTAAGAAGTGGTCGTTAAAAGTCTTTTTACTTGTAGTGCGGGCTCACCCTCATAATAATGACAATAGGTAATCATAATATACAAGATGTAGTTTAAACATAAGCACGAAAGAAGATAGATATTGTCCCAAGACATGAGGACTCACCAAAAGCTAACTTGAACAATCTGTCTAGCCACGTGGAGGAGAATCAATAGGAGCTCCGGCTCCTACATGGTGATACCATGTAGGAGAGTATGCATTAGTATGTTTGATTGTACTATGTATGTAGGATGCAATGCAATAAGGGATATGCAACATAGTGAAAACGCATAATGATAAGCAATAGATGGCATAATAACAATATGGCATGTATGATCAATGCTTAAATAAATCATGCTTTGTAAATTATTAATCCTGCATGGAATATAATATATAAGCGTGGGAAGAAACCTCAACCGATATAGAATAAGACCAAGCGAGCTATAACTTGGAATCCCGATGATTACCCCTCATCGGTAAAAAGGTGGTCTACTTGCCAAGGTAAACCATACTCTACTTTATGGGGTCCCGCTACATTTCGGATGAAGTAACACTCCTTACGGGGTACCACCCTATTTCGTAAAGGATTTATGACAATGTTTCACATTACGGGGACCCGCCCCATTTCGAATTAAGTGACCTTCCTTACGAGGACCCGTCGCTTTTCGAATTAGGCATATTCATGGTAAAGTGCACTAAATGGATGCACTAGTATTGCAAGAGTATAATATAGTCCTATGGTGGTTCATGGTTCAAGGAAAGAGAGCAAACCCTCCATCCGTCGGTGCTAGGTCTAATCCTACATAATACTTATAATAATCATACTTTAGTAACTTATGAGAAAAATAGAATCATGAACTGAGTAGCTTTTAAATATCCTTGACCTCTAATGGTGAGCCCACCTTCGAAACATAAGAATAGATGATCATCAAATATTACCCTTGCATTAATATCAAAAGGCTCACAAGAGGTATAATCTTTGAAAAAGGACATAGCTTCATACTTGCATAATCATAGGTAATTTCATGAATTCATAACATACTTGATAGCCCATATTCATCATGAAGTCACTTGACTTGTAAAACATGCACATATCTTGAGAATTCTTAACTTGGCATTTCATCAAACACTTGGTGGGCACATATGAGGACATGTTAAAATCAAGCAAATTGCAAGAGTATAGATTATGAAATAGTAAAATCAATGCATCTAAAATCATGTAAATCAGCCCACCAATATCATGGTAAAACCCAATCATGGATAACTTGTAAATCATATCAAAACTTCACAATAGTTCAAAAATCTCATGGCTTGAATCATGTGTAGTCTTAATAGACAAATATCACTTCATAGTTTAAGCTCAAAATAGATATTTATGCATAATAAACTATATTTGACAAAACCCCAACATATTTCATGCTCATCTTTCATAATAATAGATACCCATAAGAAATACAACTTGAAATCATGCAATTTTCATAAAAAGGAAGATTGGGCTTCATGGATAAAAGGAACCCATGAATGAAACCCACATACCTTAGACCTTGAATATATCGAAATTGAATTGAGAAAGACTTGAAACTTGGAATGGGGTCTTGAAATCCACAACTTGTTCTTGAGGTTTCCTTGAATTCTTATTGGGGTTTGGTAGAGGCTCTAGGTAGAATTTGAGAGTGTATTCCAATTGGGAGGAGTGGATTTGATCTTTAGGAATAGGGTTTAGGTCTATAGGAAGTGTTAGGATAGCATAAGAATCTCCAAAAGACCAATAGAAATAACTAAATTTACAAAATTCCATTAATGAAAAGGAATTTGGCAAAAACCCGTATATACCCCTACACAGACGAGTTCTACGAAAATGAGCATAACTTCTTCATCCAAACTCTAAGTAAGGTGAAACCAAGTGCATTGGAAAGTTAATTCAAAGATCTTTCTGCTAAGGCGTGGGCCACCCAACTCTTTGTATGCTAAGATATATACCCCTTTAAAGTTGACCCTCCTACCGGTACTAGTGCAAAACTTAGCCAACGTAAATTCCTTTGAACTTCGATTGATGTAGGGGACCCACGATGGTCATTAATGACATGAATAAGCTTAACTTAGATTTGAATGAGATATTGATGCTTGAATTTCTTGAGATCCAAAATGAGTTTGGGACATTTGAAGTTAGACGAAATATTTGGCTAAGTCTTAGAGAGGGTTTTGGAGAATATCTTGAATGATATGGGATTGAAAATGACTAAGTATATGTATTTTTATGCATAGGAAGGCTTAGTCCCAATACCCTAAGGCCTTAGGCCGAATTTAAAACAATTGGCAAAAAAATATACTAGTCCGTGCCCTGGCTGAATTGCGCCAGGGGCGCGGACCCTCACTACATTTCCCCAACTTTGAAAATTCAAATTTTTCTACAGTTGCTCTAAAATCGGGGTTAGACCCATTCCTCACTCAATTTTTTCCCTTGATCATGAATATGAAGTCAGATTTTTGACATCACGCACGGATTTTGAGATATATAGAAATTACGATTATGGGTATTTTCGAGGCAGATTTCCGGGCACTTTTTGGAGTCGTTTCATTCTGGTGGTCAATGAGTTTCTTGATGTCTTTACTGATGAGCTTCCCCATGTTCATCCTAAGAGGGAAATATCCTTTGCTATAGACCTCCTCCCCAATACATAACCCATTTTCATTCCCCCTTACCATATGGCCCCGACGGAATTGAAGGAGCTAAAAGATCAATTAAGAGATTTGTGGGAGAAGGGTTTCATAAGGCCTATCAAGTTACCTTGGGGTGCACTGGTGTTAGTTGTAAAGAAAAAGGATAGCTCTTTTAGAATATGCATTGATTACCGGCAACTCAATAGAGTCACTATAAAGAATAAGTACTCTCTACCAAGGATAGATGACCTATTTGATCAACTACAGGGGCTAGTCACTTTGCGAAGATTGATCTTTGGTCCGGATACCACCACGTGAGGGTGAGGGAGCTTGATATTCCCAAGACAGCTTTTCGGACTAGCTACGGGCACTTTGAGTTGTTGTAATGTCCTTTGGATTGACTAATGCACCGACAATATTTATAGATCTCATGAATAGGGACTTTAAACCCTACCTTGATATATTTGTGATGGTCTTTCTTGATGATATCTTGATTTTTTCCCATAGTGATAAAGAACATGTGAATCAATTGAGGGTAGTGTTGCAAATTTTGAGGGACGAGGTTGTTTGTTAAGTATGAAAAGTGTGAAATTTTTTTGAAAGAGGTTGAATTTCTTGGGTATGTGGTGTTGAGAGATGGAATTAAGGTGGATCCTAAGAAGACAGAGTTGATAAAGAATTGGCCTAGGCCCTTGACGCCAACGGATATTAGGAGTTTCTTGGGTTTAATGGATTACTACCGGAGGTTTGTAAATGGTTTCTCTTCTATTGCTTCCCCAATGACAAAGTTGACTCCAAAGAAGGCAAAATCTGCTTGGACTGATGAATGTGAAAAGAGATCTCAAACTTTGAAGGGTAAGCTTATTTTCGCTCCTATCTTGGCTTTACCAGAAGGGTTGGAAGGGTTTATAGTTTATTATGACGCCTCAAGAATTGGTTTGAGGTGTGTTTTGATGCAAAATAATAAGGTTATAGCATATGCCTCTAAGAAATTAAAGGTGCATGAGCGAAATTATCCCACCCATGATCCTGAATTGGCGGTCGTGGTGTTTGCTTTGAAAATTTGGCATTATTATTTGTATGGGGTTCATTTAGATGTGTTTAACGACCACAAGAGTCTCCAATATGTTTTCACATAAAAAGATCTTAACTTGAGACAATGAAGGTGGTCAAAGCTACTTAAGGATTATGACATGAGTATGCACTATCACCCTGGCAAGGCTAATGTTGTGGCTGATGCTCTAAGTAAAGTTTTCATGGGTAGTCTAGTTCATATTTATATGGGTAACAAGGAGGTGGCTAGAGAGGTTCATCGGTTAGCTAGGTTGGGGGTTATGTTAAATGAAGTTGAAAACGATGGTGTAGTGGTTGTTGATGGTTCTAAATATTCTTTGATTGAAGAAGTCAAGTCAAAACAAGAGCTTGACCCCACCTTGCTAGAATTGAAGGCATTGATAAAGGATGGAAAAGTGGAGGTCTTCTCCGAAGGGGGAGATGGTTCCCTTAGGTACCAAGGTAGGTTGTGTGTGTCTAATGTTGATGACTTGAAGGAGTTGATTTTGAAAGAGGCCCATAATTCTTCCTATTCTATTCACCCTGATTCCACAAAGATGTATAGAGACTTGAGGGAGGTATATTGGTGGGGTGGTATGGAGAGGGATATTGCCTAGTTTGTAGCCGGATGTCATAATTTCCAACAAGTGAAAGCCGAACATCAAAGGCCAGGTGGCCTAGCCCAAGACATAGAAATTCCTACTTGAAAGTGGGAAGATATCAACATGGATTTTGTGATTGGTTTGCCTAATACTATGAAACACTTTAAGTCTATTTGGGTTATTGTTGATATGATGAAAAAGTCGGCTCACTTTCTATCAGTCAAAACAACCTATGGTACCGAAGATTATGCAAAGTTCTATATTCATGAGTTGGTTAGATAACATGGGGTACCCTTGTCTATCATTTTGGATCATGGTGCTCAATTCACTTCTCATTTTTGAAGATCCTTCCAAAAATGTCTTGGTACCAAGGTCAAGCTTAGCATGGTTTTTCATCCTCAAATGGATGGACAAGCCGAAAGAACTATCCAAACTCTTAAGGATATGCTTAGGGCTTGTGTTTTCGAGTTTAAGGGTAGTTGGGTTGAATATCTTCCACTTATTGAGTTTGCTTACAACAATAGCTACCACTGAAGCATTGATATGGATCCCTTTGAAGCTTTATATGGTAGGCGTTGTAAATCCCCGGTTGGGTGATTTGATTTGGAGAGATGGCTTTGTAGGACCAAATTTGGTTATGAAAGCTTTGGGGAAGGTGAGGTTGATAAGGGAGAGAACGAAGACGGCTCAAAGTAGGCAAACGTCCTATTCCAATGTGAGGAGGAGAGCTCTTGAGTTTAATGTTGATGATTGAGTTTACTTGGAAGTTTCACCCATGAAGGGTGTGGTCTGGTTTGGCAAGAAAGGGAAATTGAGCCCAAGGTTTGTGGGGCCTTATAGAATTTTGAGAAGGATTGGTAAGGTTGCTTACGAATTAGAGTTGCATTTGGATATGAGTATGGTTCATCCGGTCTTCCATGTGTCTATGTTGAGGAAATGTGTTGGTGACCCAAGTGCTATGCCCTTAGAGGTTGTGGGTGTTATGGAGGGTAATTTGACCTATTAGGGGGTCTCGGTGGAGTTATTGGATAGACAAGTGAAGAGGTTGAGGAATAAAGATGTAGCATCCATCAGGGTCCTTTGGAGGAATCAACAAGTTGAAAGTGTCACATGGGAAGCTGAAGCAGACATGAGAAAGAGATATCCGTACCTCTTTCACTACTCAAGTTGAAGGTAATAAATTAAGTCTCATGTATGATTTCAAGTCTTAAGTTTCAGTCGTCATGTCATTTGTGTATGCATTCATGTTCAAGATAACAAGTTTATGGTGATTTTTGACATTCATGTTGAGACTTTTTGAAAATGATTTTTAAGTGCATTGTTGCATTCATATCGGGCTGAAAGCTTCATGATTATTCATCTCAAGCATGTTTCTTTGACATTCGAGGACGAATGTTCCCAAGGGGGAGATATTGAAACACCCCTCATGTGCTTCAAAATGCCCCATAATCATAATTTCAATATATGTCAAAATTCATGCATGATTTCGAAAATCTGACTTCATATTCTTGATCGGGGGCAAAATTAATGGGAGATGAGTATAATGCGGATTTTAGAAGACCCATAGCGAAAAATAATCTAGTGGGATTACACTGGGTATGTTGTTGTTGTTATGATTTCCAGAGAGCATCCGCCCCCCCGGCGCGGATTAGTAATTGAATTTGCTCCGCATTTGGTCCGCATTGCGGACTGGACGCGGACCGGTGTAAGTTTTTCCTTAGTTTTCTTATCTCGTTTAGGGCATTGGGGTAATAACCCAATGCCCATTTAAACGTGAAATCTTCCGTACTTAGCCATTTTTCAACTCTAAAACTCCTACGACCCTCTCTAAAACCTCTCCAAGACTTTATCAAATCTGTCATTCAAATTCAAGGATTTCAAGCTCAATATTGGAACTCAAAAACCCATCTCAAGCTTCAAGTTTCCCCTAACTCAATTTCAAGAAAATCCAAGTTTGAGGTATGTGTGTCTTCATCCATGGATTCTTTCACCCATGGAGCCCAACCTTCTCTTTTTGTGAAAATTATAAGATTTCAAGTTGTATTACTCATGGGTGTCTCTTATTATGAATGATGAATATAAAGTATGTTGGGTTTTATCAAGTATTGATTGATTATGCATGACTATCTATTTTAATCTCATACCATGAGTTAATTTATATGTATTGTAGTTATGCATGATGTGAACTATGAAAACTATGAACTATTGTGAATTTTGAGATGAGTTTCAAGATACCCTAAATGAGGGTTTTACTACAATATTAGTGGGTTGATTTGAATTGAGTTTATTCTTCTTGTTTTCCTCTTGAGTTGTATGATTTTGAATAAGTATCATGAATCCACCATGTGTTTGAAAAAATTACATGACAAAAATTCTCAAGTTGTTGAGGAACTATTACATGATTTACAAGTCAAGTGATTTCATGATGATTAAGGGCTTTCAAGCATGTATTAAATTCATGAAAAGTATCTATAATTTTACAAATGACAAGTTGAGCCCAATTTCAAAATTTTATTCTCTGGTGAGATTCATGAAAATTTGAAGGATCAAGCATGATTATTATTTTACCCTCATATTCAAGTTCAAGTTAAGCTCACTAGAAGAGGTCAAGCATGTAATGAGCTACTCATGTCAAGTTATCATGTTTCTTACAAATTATTCATATTATGATTAAAGTTATGATTATTTCAAGTATGCTGTGTGATTAGACTTAGCACCAATTGAGGCTTAACATGGGGGCTGGAATCAAGGAGTCCTTATATAAAGTCTTTAGTCTCTACACTATGTACCATCATAGGATGATATTATTTCCCTAAATGAGCTTTGCTAGTGGATCCATTTAGTTCATGTTATAATGTTATCATGTTTGGTTTACCTTGGCAAGTAGACCACACTTTGTTGGGGGATATCATGCCTAGTCACCTCATCGAGGAGGTATCATGCCTTGGATTCCAAGTAGTAGCTTGCTTGGTCTATGTCGGTTAAGGTCTCCTCCCACATATGTATGATATATTATGCAAGTTAAATTTTTATATGCAAGTTTTATTACAAGCATTGATCATACATGTCATATTGAGAATATATACCTTGCCTATATGTATGCATTTTGAATATTATGGCTTATATCTTTGATGCATTGCATCCCGCATACTTAGTACATTTAAAGTACTAACACATACTCTATACCTACATGACATTATCATGTAGGGATCGGAGCTCCTATTGATCACCTACCTCTGCATGGCTAGTTTGTTCTTTAAAGAAAGCTTTGGTGAGTCCTCAACTCCGAGGACAATATCTATTTCATTCATACTATATTGATACTTGTTCCTTATGTTGGATACTTACTATTATGAGGATGAGCCTGAAAAGTGATGACTCACCCCCCCCCCCAATTCTAAAGTAGAGGTATTGTTGAATGCTACGTTTGTATGTGTTATGAGCTTGACTCCTCTTATGCTTTATGATTATGAAAGACTTCCCTTAGTCCCGCTTCCCTTTTACTATTTAACTCATGTTATTGTTTATTTTGTTTCCACAACCAAGAATGTGTACATGATATGTTAAGAGGCTTATTTGGGTTGTCTCCGGACTTCTCATTCGCCAAGTCACGTTCAGGCCCTAGGCTTGGGTCGTGACACCTAATATCCGCACTTTTCAAGTAGTAAGAAAAACATGAATATCCTTAAAATTGTTGGTGTAATATCCCATATATACAATAAATTACAGTTGAAAATAGAAATGATGAAATTGAATCAAAATTCATTCAGGCTGAGGCGTGGATATCTCGCTCTTTTTAAGGAGATTCAAGCTCACTACGACATAATCTACACCAATCCAATAGTACATCTCTTGACTTGTCCCCTCCAGGATACAACAGCCCAACAACGTTGTATGACTCAAACAACTCCGGATTAGTTGAAGAGTCCAAGACTCCACATTAAAACATATTCCTTCAGCATATAAATACTCTCTTTTATATAGTGAATATAGTTAAAGACTTAGAATATTTTTCATTAGTCTCAACTCTCTCGTTTACTGTTGCACACATTACTATACTAAAATATTTTTCCTCACTTCTCATTTTTCTAAACAAACTACATCATTCACAAAGGAAGAAACATCACTATTTATAGGTGAGAATTCATCCTCGTCTTGAATAGGATTAATGTAGATCGTCATGTAGGTAAATGAATAGAAGTGTTTATGCCTTAGAGGTTACAAGACTTACAAGACATAATGGGTAGAACATGGCTTAGTGGTTACGTGAGTTACAAGGAATAATAAGGTAGAATAATGGGCAAATAAATAGTTAGAGGTTATAGAAATTACATAGGAAAAGAGTTAGAGGTTATAGAAGTTACATAGCAACTTATTGCTACATTCTTCACTAACTCATGATATAAATTAATATTATAATTTTAATATTAAAATATATTTTCCACCAACATACACTAAGTGGAACAGGATAGTAATTTAAGACCGCATCTTGTGGATGTTATATGCCATGTTTCTCTGCAATTGCAACTTTATATTTCATGAATAAAAACGATGAACTGAAAATTCTTTTAATAAAAAAATCTCTTTAAAATGTTTTTTTCACAAAGGTATGCACAAACTTTTTTTTTTTTTTGGTCATATATAGATACCCAAATGAACATTTAACTTAGAAAACCTATAACAACAAGAACTAATTTCTTGTAAATATCTAATCCTAAAATCAACTATTCTTTAAATCATAATGCCTAAAAATAAGACGAGAACAACTTCAAATCTTAAATATGAGACAAATACATATTGACACTACTCTCATTATAGCCAAAGTAAGAAAAAATTACTCTTATCAATTTTAGAGCACATACAGTAATAGAGACAAAATAGAAAAAAATGGAAATCAATTGTTATGGGGCAGTGAACGGGAGTGAGTTCAACATTTACTCGAATCTCCTCCTTAAACTCTCTTAACAAAATGATTTCGAGAAGAATAAAGGAAATCTTGTTATGATAGTGTCAAATAAAGATCAAGAATATTTATCAATAATTTTTGATAAAGAATGGAGGAAAAATGTCTGTCCAAACGAGTAGAAAAGCTGATATTTACAATGAAGAACCAGGGCTTTCTTATTGAAATTTTGGGCAGGATTTGATTGAAAAAACGGACATTCGCATTAAAAAATATAATGACCCTCCAGGTCATTTTCTCTGTAATCCGATCTTTTCGATGTTTAGAACTTTTTGATAGAAACCCCAAATCACATATGACTTGCTGACATTGTCTCATGATTCAAAATCGGGTATGATGACACTTTACCCACCTAGACAAGTCTGCCTAACAGGTCACAATAGGACAGTAAAAGATAATGCGGAAGCTAAAATGGAAAAACATTAAGAATAATAAAGATATAAAGAATAAGGGGCATAATCCAAACTACAACCATTCTAGAACTGGTACAACGTGTAAAAACCTCTAATACATCAAATAAAATAGAGATGATACATGTCTCAATAGTCTGTCTATCAGAATTGAAGAAAAAAAAAGAGAACTCTACACCAAATTTCTTCTAGATTTTAAATTTCATTGTCGTGGAAATCCTCTTTGATCTTGGAGAAATGTCTAGCCCCTTGTAATTGGTCAAACAAGTCTTCTATCCTTATAAGTGAGTACTTATTTTTTATGATCACCTTGTTTAATTATCGGTAATCTATGCACATTCAGAGTGACCCATCTTTCTTCTTTACAAACAACATGGGAACACCCCATGGAGACCTACTTGGCCTAATGAAACCCTTCCCCAACAAACCCTTCAATTATTCCTTTAACTCCTTGAACTTTGCTAGAGCCATATGATATGAAGAAATAAAAATAGGTTAGGTATCGGGAAACAGACATATGCCAAAATCTATTTTCCTGTGGAACACGGGGAAAATTCATGGAAAAGCATCGGGGAACTCATTGACAATTGGAACCGACTTAGGAGACAGAATATCGGAATGGATATCCCTAATATTCACTAAGTGATAGACACACCCTTTAGAGATCATCTTACGGGCTTTAAGATAGATAATAAATCGACCCTTACATATCGAGAATCTACCCTCGCACTGAAGAATGGGCTCATTAGGAAATCGGAATTTGACTCTATGGGTCCTACAATCAATGAAAGCATAGGACGCATGTAGCTAATCCATCCCCAGAATTACATCGAAATCAACCATAGCGAGTTCAACAAGATCACAAGGAACAAGCTTTTGCAAAATAGACACTGACAATTTCTATAAACTCTCCTAGCAACAACTAACTCACCTAGGGGAGTATAAATTTAAAGGGTTCAAGCAATACTTTGGGCCATACATAAAATATATTTTCTAGGAAGGGAGTTTAGAAAAGAAAAATTGGCACCGAGATCTAATAATGCATCCACATCAAAATTGAAATCTTTTAAAATACAGATAATATATATATATATATATATATATGGAGTCTCTTCCACCTTTTGTTGAGCATGCAAGGCATAGAAATAGTTCGTGCATTGAGTACCTCCTTGAACTTGCCTGCCTTGAATCCCTTGGACTAGAGGCCTAGCACCACCACCTTTGCACTCCTTTAGCATAATGACTTAACTTACCACATCTATAAGATATATCAGCACTGGTGAAACACTCACCATGGTGACCTATTCTAAACTTTTTACACCTTTGAGTGGCTTAGGAACTCAAGCCTGGCGCGCCCCATTTTCGAACCGATCGAAATAGTTCGCAACATCATGCGGCTATGCTCTCTGATTTTTGAGAAAAAATTATTTCGATTCGCCACCTAATTTTAAGTAAATATTAGGAAACCATTTTAAGATAATATAAATATAGACTCTATTTTAGTTTGCAAAACCAGTAATAATTTTAGGTAAGGATTTTGGTTACTCGAGGGGAAGGTGTTAGGCATCCCTCAGAGCCTATCCGATGATAGTCCTTAAACCTAGCTTAGGAAAATAACTCGTGATAATTATTCATTTTATTTATTTTTGAAATTAGTGATAAGAAAATTTCATTAATTATTAAAAGAACAAAAATACAAGGTATGTCATATGTATGTCGATAATATTCATAGAAAAACTTTAGTAATGACATTTTTTCTACACAATAAAATTGATAACTAAGTAATAAACAAATAAACTATAGATATAAGAAAGCTTAGAAAAATATAGATCTTTGCTTAAAATCATATGGAATAAATAAACATATAAAAACTTATTATGAACAACATGTTGAAATGTTGGGCGTGACAGCTTATTACAAAATAAATAGATAGATAAATAATGGATAAGGTGTAAAATATAACAATATACGCAAATTGAGTAAAATCAAGTAAGAGTGATATTTCAATAAATAAATCAATAAAATAACTTAAAGTAAGACAATATAAAGAATACTAAAACTTGTTGTCTTATATGCATTTGTTATGAAATATATTAACACATGTTGTTCAAAAAATATACACGGATTTATTATTTTTTTTATGGTGATAAAATAACAATAACTATACGTTGTAAAATGATATGATGTAAAATTTATGTTTATAAGTAACTAACATTCGTAAAAGGATAATAATGGGACTTGTGTAAAATAATATACCAAGTGTAGATAAAAATATATACGTTATGTATGACGTATACATTTACATACCTTGTATATTTGAACCCGTTAAGAAAATTCTTAAATTTTTGAAATATAATATTAGAAAACTAACAAAATACTTGAGTCATATTTAGTTTTAAAATAATTTAATAATGCCTTGTTGACACCCAATTTTTACCCTTCCCGGTGTCAAATTAATGATCGAGTCTTTAATTTGTTTTAACGATTTTTAAACAATTTTTTTTAACAAAAAAAATTAATTAATATACCTGGCGCATGGGGGCCACGCGCCCCCAATCCCTTATTTCCCTTTCCCTTTTCTTTCACGCGTGCGCAGGCTTCTCTCCCTTTCTCTTCCTTCTTCAACCAAGAAATGAGCAACCAGCGACCAAAACGAGAAAACGCCAACAATCCAACAATCCCCAACGTAATTGTCCCCTCTCCTCTACGCGTGCATCACCCCGCTCCTACCTACGACAGTTTGTCCCCTCACGCGTGCCCTTTTTGAAAAATTGATCTGTTGCCCTAATTTGGAGGGAGCTATTTGAAGCTGCTCTTCTTCGATTTGAAGGGGGAGATCGAAAATTGAAAAGAGTGAATAGCCGGTCTCGTTTTTAACTGGTATAAGTCAAAATTTGATCAAGTAGTTCCCAGTGAGCTATCAGTCTTGAAAAATTCCATTCTACCTCGTTTCTGGCTGTCTCTTTGGGTCGCCCTGGTTGTTGAAAAGAATTTCGACTCTGTGGTGGTGAGTTCATTTCGAATTAAGCTTGTCGTCGTCCCAGTTCGCTGTCCCGAAAAAGGGACTGCACAAAGGCTCCAGTTAATGGGATCTGATGTTCTTTAACGTTTCAATGCCTACGCTAACCATTTGCCTTGCTTATCTGTGTGTCTCCATGCTTATGACCAAAGTGACCCCAAAAATTCGATAGCTATTTATGTTTCTGTCTATCTGTTCTTGAGGTCCCTATGATCTGTCAAACTGGTTCTTAACGAATTGAAGAAACTGTTGTAGACAAGCATATACTCCAGACTTGTGTTTTCTGCAAAAATGCATATCATTCTTGAGTGATCATTTCATAAAGCCAGGAAGTATTTATTTCCATCTACTGTTATTGTCTTTTAAGAATTCCATGAATCTGCATGAACTCATTTGAGCTATTAGGAGTCAAGATTAATGCCAAAGTGACCTTTTCCTTTCAAGAGTATGCAGTAAGCTGGTTTAGTTTTCTATGGATATAATCTAACAAAGTGCTATCAAGGTCAATGTAATTTTGCTTCTGCTTGCCCCCTTATCCCTACATGAACTCCTTGGGTTTTAAATAGTCACGTATATGCTTTTGTCGCATCAAGCCGTCTGATGTTTAGTAATTTGGTTTGAATCTAAGGCTGTTATGATCTTATGTGTTGTCTTCTTACTGCTTTGGAGCTAGCTGTCTGGTTTTTTTTTTTCTCTTTTATTAGATCTGAGTATTGTCCCATTATGTTCTTTTGAATCTCTTACTAATCCATGTCTCTTTCCTTGCATGAATATACCAATTCGAGTCCGTTGTGAACTCTTCTCCTCTTGCATTTCTTGGCCATGGAGGCCCAAACTTCCTCTCCTTCGAGTCTTCCCATTTCCCGGGAGGGAAAAGTTGTTACATGAACTCCGGGAAGCAAGACCTGCATCAAGTGCATTAATGTACAACTGCACAAGGAAAAAGCTCAAAAGTTGCAACAACAACTTAAATGGGATAAAGGCCCATCTTCAACTCTCTTCTTTTATTTTGTTTGTATGTGTGTATGCTAACATTTTAGTGGTTTCAATCTAATTGAATTCCCTGGCATATCAAACCATTTATGTTATTTAATTTTATTTTATTTTGGAAAAGTATTTTGCATAAAAGATAAAAAAAATTGATAATAATAAAAATAAAAAAATGTGCTTTTACATTTTTAGTTCAATTTCTAAACATATTTAATTTCCTTCAAAGTTCAGGCAATTGTTTTCAATTTAATCAAGTCCAATCAAATCTTTTCAAATTAGCTAATTTTAAAACCAGTCCACCCTTTTAAAAGTCAATCAAATATTTCCAAAAAAGTTAGTCAACCTTCCTAATCGTCGGACAATCGCATTTAGCGGCCACTTTTCGAGTGCATGAAACCTTCTTGAAATGGAAATGTGACTCGAACCCTTTTCTCTAGATTTTAAAAGATTTTTTTGTTAGGTCTTTTAAAATGTTTTACTGGTTTCCTAATTATCCTTCAAATTAGTTGGCGACTCTGTTTTTCCTTCGAATTTTGAAAATTGGATTTCGCTTAAAATAATTGAGTTTTGAACCGATTTTTAATTTTCTTTTCAAAGAGCCATTTTTCGGCGTAATAGAAATGGCGACTCCACTGGGGATTTTTATTAGGTTCTAACCATTAGATTAGGATGTTTGACTAACTGTTTAATTTGTTTAGCTATATTTGCTTATCTGCTTTATTTGTTTAAATCAATATTAAATTGTCATTTGCATTTCATGACATTTCCAATTTTATCTTGTGTATTTGGAAGGATTGTTTTGCGAGCCCGCAGCCTGATCTCCAAACACTTAACCCTTTTCAGAATAAGTGACAATTTATTGGTTCGTGATGCGTCCAATGGTTGTTATGAATTTTCATCTCAGGTTGTCCGCCTGGGTACCCAGTCCAATTCAAACCCACTCTTAGATACCTAGGGTAGAACGAAGCCAAATCTCTACGATCTAAGCATTGGCCTAGGACGACCCAACAAGTAAGGCATGTTGGGCCCATTCGAAAGACCACCCTGAGTCCAAAGTGGCCCCCGGATCAAATGGACTATCATGATTATGTGTTTATATTTGAAGGATGTATATATTATTTGGCGAACCTTCGCTTTCTCGGGATTGGGAGTTCATCTTAATAACGCGTAAAATTGCATATGCATCCTTCAAATCGTTAGGCTCACCCTTGGCACAAAGGGGTCACATATTTGTTTAGGACGCGCAATATCTGTTTATGTGATATGTTTTATAGCTATTTGTGTGATTATGTTGCTTTGTTTGAAGTCTTCTAGTCCACTTCTTTTCCAAAGTTTCTAGAATCTCTTAAGCACATAAATCAAGTCACTATCCAAACTTTGTCCAAATACCCTTCGAGTCTCAAGTTTCTCAACAAAATCAAAAATTTACTTTTTAATTTGATAAAAGATTAAGTTTTTATTCCAATTCAAAAATATTCAAGTTTCGAACTACGTCGGGCCTGATTTCTCCCCCGTGAGATACGTAGGCAGCCTTTCATGGCTCGGTCCCCAAAAAAAAATATTTTTTCTCCGTCATCCTCCTGTACAAAGGAATCATCAACTTCAAAAAATATTGTCAAAGCATCTCCCTGATTTACAAATCTTGAATAGACAACATTTCGTATACTTAAATCATTTTTCTATCTTCATGGATTAGTACGTCTTCAAACAATGCAACTATTATGTGTTTCTTCTGTGTGATATTTTGCATTACTCAATGTTAATGAGGGCTAACATATTTGTCTTTTGAGTTATTTTCATTCGACGGGTAATTTAGAATTGATCTGTGTTGATAAGCTGGCCGATTTCACCAGATACAAAGCCCATAAAGATCTCTCCCCTGACCAAAACTAGCAGAAAGAAAAATGATAGCAATGAACTATGTTTGACTTGAATTCTCAAGGATGAGATACGTAGGAGGCTATATCAGCCTCGGTCATTTTCTTATCCAAAATTTTGTATTCACCTCCCTAAGTTGGAACTACGTTTGACCTGAATTCTCAAGAATGAGATACGTAGGCGGCCTATGTCGGCCTTAGTCATTTTCTTATTCAAAATCTATATTGTCCTCCCCGCAAGAGGGGAACTATGTTTGACCTGATTCCTGCCTCAACGGGATAGGTAGGCACTACAATGGCTTGGTCATACTCCTAGAAAGGAAACTGCGATAGAATTTTTGAAAGGAACTCAAAAATTCTGAACAGAGAAGCCTTCTACAATAATTGAAGTTTAGAGCACAATGAAACGTAACTGGGACAGAATTTTTGAGAAAGATCCCAAAAATTCTCAAGGTGCTTCTGATTAGCCAAAAATCTTTGACGACATATAAACTGGGACAGAAATTTTAAGGTTGCCCTCAAAATTTCGCTAAGCATTATTACAAAATTTCAGAGTCGTATTTTTCTACCTTCTAACTACCAAATGACAGGAGCTCAAAGCAGTTCATCAAGGACAAGACGAGGAGCAGACGATCGAAGAATCAACACAGATCAATTCATTTTTAAAACTATGAAATTTTTTGTAGATGCAGAAAAATTTTTACCAGCCTTATCACCGAGAAAACAACTAAGGCGCCTAGGTCACCGGCAATTGATCAAAGATCAATCTCTTTTATACTAACATATTTTCTGTGAATGCAAGGAAATTTTCGCAAGTATTATCTCAAGAAGAACAGTGAGGAGAATTTTCGTAGTGGATGCAGGAAAACTCGTGCAAAAGAACAGATGAGACGCAAACAGTTCCATCTTGCCCAGGTCACAGTAATTTGCCAGATCAATTCATTTTAAAACAAAGAAATTTTCTATGAATGTAGGAAAATTTTTGCAGGTCTTATCTCAAAGGAACAGCTGAGACACAAACAGTTCCTTTTCACTCGAGTCGCCAAAAAAAAATCCGCATGTCTTGTCTACCAGAGAAAAGTTGAGGCGCAAATAGTTTCATCCCATTCAAATCTCTGGCAATTTATTAACATCTCATGCATCGCGGAGAGAGTCAGGTTCATTTTATTTTCAGTCATGCCAGGTTTATTTTCCAGTTATGCCTGGTTTAGCTTCAATTATGCCAGATTTATTTTCCAGTTATGCCAGATGCCAGTTTATTTTACAGTTATGACAGATGCTAGTTTATTTTTCAGTTATGCCATATGCCAGTTTATTTTTTCAGTTATGTCAGATGCCAGTTTATTTTACAGTTATGCCAGATGCCAGTTTATTTTTTAGTTATGCCAGATGCTAGTTTATTTTTTCAATTATGCCAAATGCCAATTTATTTTACAGTTATGCCAGATGCCATTTTATTTTTCAGTTTATGCCAGTTTATTTTTCAGTTATGCCAAATGTCAATTTATTTTCTAGTTATGCCAGATGCCAGTTTATTTTTTTCAGTTATGACAGGAACCAGGTTTACTTTCAGTTATGTCAGGTTTATTTTCCAGTTATGCCAGGTTTACTTTCAGTTATGCCAGGTTTATTTTCCAGTTATGCCAGGTTTACTTTCAGTTATGCCAGGTTTACTTCCAGTTATGCCAGGTTTACTTTCCAATTATGCCAGGTTTATTTTCCAGTTATGCCAGGTTTAATATGCCAGGAACTAGGTTTATTTTCCAATTATGCTAGGAACCAGGTTTATTCTCCAGTTATGCCAGGAATTGGGTTTATTTTCCAGGTTATACCAGGAATCAATTTGTATTCTAAGTTATGCCGAGACAATCGCCAAGAAAATCAATGAATATTCATGGTTAGAAGGCTGTTGCATATTCATCCAGGCTATATTATTCAACCAGACTATTTTATCTCTAACTGCCTAGAAGGCAGTTACATATTTATTCAGGCTATCTTATTTCCAACCGCCTAGAAGGCCGTTGCATACCCAACCAGGCTACCTTATTCATCAAGGCTATGTTATTTCCAACCGTCTAGAGGCCGTTGCTTATGTATCGCCAACTAGGTTATTTTATTTCAAATTGTCAAGAGTATATATGTCAGGAACTAGGTTTATTTCCCAGTTTACGCTAGGAATTAGTTTATTTTCCATCTTATGCCAGGACAATTGCCAAAAGACCAATGTATATTCATTGCTAAGAGGTCCATGGCTTGTCCATCGTGAGCCAGGTTATTTTATTTCAACTGTCGACAGGTCCGCTGTATATTCAGCATCGACCAGGCTATCTTATATCTAATTGCCGGGAGAGTCATTACACATTCGTTGCCGATGAAATTATTTTATTTTTTCAAGTTGAAGAAAGGACCATACAATGGTTTCCTCATATTGATCATTATTTA
This sequence comes from Solanum medicagineum, assembly GCA_026153255.1. Taxonomy (NCBI): domain Eukaryota; kingdom Viridiplantae; phylum Streptophyta; class Magnoliopsida; order Solanales; family Solanaceae; genus Solanum; species Solanum medicagineum. Next base: position 4,579 of record JAPFFP010036457.1, on the reverse strand, counting down.
TCATGCCAATTTGGACATTTATCTCCAACTGCCGAGATAGCCACCGCATAATCATAAGACTATTTTATATTTTCAAGTCGCCAACAAGTCTATCATGTTGAAGAGAACAACAAACATCAAGTACGGTAAAAGATGTCATCTCTCGTGCAATTCATGATTTTCAATAACACTTTGTTTAGTCATGTCGAGAGCATCTGAAAGGATGAAACTCTCAAAGCAACCACAGGCGCGGACGTCATCAAGTAGGACGCAGCACAACGTGGAACTTTTTCTTAGCAGCGAACTGGGATATAGTCTGGGAGGGGGCATCAAACCTTTCGGACACGAGCTGAGAAGCGACTACCATCACTATCTAACCATAACCCTGTCAGAAGGCATGTGGGTATTCCTGTGAGTCAGTTAGTTTATTTTTAGTTTCTCCTTTGAATATTCTCGCCGAAGGTAATTTTCCAATCCAAGTGACGATATTCCAAGAGTTTTGAAATTATGTCCATGTAAAGTCTTAATTAGGGATGTGAAGCGTGCCACATTTATGATTAAGAGTTTGCATGCCACTTTTTCACAATTCAATTTTTTTTGTCACTCCTCCTGAACTAGAGGTTATTTCCAAATAAGGAATTTTCTCTTCAACCGATAGAGTCGAACTACAAGCAACCTGATTCCTGAGTCCAAGGTTATGTAGGCGGGCTCAATTTTGAAAACTCGGCTGCTTTCAAACATTTACTCCTAAAGTCTCAATCCCAAGCATCCAAATATCTCCATAAATTCCACATTGGGATAACTTTCGAATTCTTTTGAACTAGTGCGAAAATCAAGCGTTTGAACTACAAGTGACCCGAATTCTCATGTAACCTGATATATGTAGGAAACAAAAAACCAGGGTTCGGCCATAATTTCTCATAGTCTGCACCGAGAGCTTTGTGGTCGGCTAAAAATTGAGTTAGTCAAAGTTTCTTTATCCACGATCTCTTTCAATGATCATACCCAAAGAAAGGGGCAGCTGTTGACACCGAACTTTTACCCTCCACGGTGTCAAATTAATGATCGAGTCTTTATTTTGTTTTCACGATTCTTAAACAATTTTTTTAAAAAAAAATTAATTAATATACCTAGCGCGTGGGGGCCACACTCCCCCAATCCCTGATTTCCCTTTACCTTTTCATTCACGCGTGCGCAGACTTCTCTCCTTTTCTCTTCCTTCTTCAACCAAAAAAGAGCAACCAGCGACCAAAACGAGAAAATGCCAACAATCCAACAATCCCCAACGTTATTGTCCCCTCTCCTCTACACGTGCAGTGCATCACCCCGCTCCTACCTACAACAGTTTGTCCCCTCACTCGTGCCCTTTTTGAAAAATATGATCCGTTGCCCTAATTTGGAGGGAGCTATTTGAAGCTCCTCTTCTTCGATTTGAAGTGGGGAGATCGAAAATTGAAAAGAGTGAATAGCCCGTCTCGTTTTTGACTGGTATAAGTCAAAATTTGATCAAGTAGTTCCCGGTGAGCTATCAGTCTTGAAAAATTCCATTCTACCTCATTTCTGGCCGTCTCTTTGGGTCACCCTGGTTGTTGAAAAGAATTTCGACTCAGTGGTAGTGAGTTCATCTCCAATTAAGCTCGTCGTTGTCCCAGTTCGCTGCCCCGAAAAAGGGACTGCACAAAAGGCTCCAGTTAATGGGATATGATGTTCTTTAACGTTTCAATGCCTACGCTAACCACTTGCCTTGCTTATCTGTATGTCTCCATGCTTATGACCAAAGTGACCCCAAAAATTCGATAGCTATTCATGTTTCTGTCTATCTGTTCTTGAGGTCCCTATGATCTGTCAAACTGGTTCTTCACGAATTGAAGAAACTGTTGTAGACAAGCATATAGTCCAGACTTGTGTTTTCTGCAAAAATGCATATCATTCTTGAGTGATCATTTCATAAAGCCAGGAAGTATTTATTTCCATCTACTGTTATTGTCTTTTAAGAATTCCATGAATCTGCATGAACTCATTTGAGCTATTAGGAGTCAAGATTAATGCCAAAGTGACCTTTTCCTTTCAAGAGTATGCAGTAAGCTGGTTTAGTTTTCTATGGATATAATCTAACAAAGTGCTATCAAGGTCAATGTAATTTTGCTTCTGCTTGCCCCCTTATCCCTACATGAACTCCTTGGGTTTTAAATAGTCACGTATATGCTTTTGTCGCATCAAGCCGTCTGATGTTTAGTAATTTGGTTTGAATCTAAGGCTGTTATGATCTTATGTGTTGTCTTCTTACTGCTTTGGAGCTAGCTGTCTGGTTTTTTTTTTTCTCTTTTATTAGATCTGAGTATTGTCCCATTATGTTCTTTTGAATCTCTTACTAATCCATGTCTCTTTCCTTGCATGAATATACCAATCCGAGTCCGTTGTGGACTCTTCTCCTCTTGCATTTCTTGGGCCATGGAGGCCCAAACTTCCTCTGCTTCGAGTCCTCCCATTTCCCGGGAAGGAAAAGTTGTTACATGAACTCCGGGAAGCAAGACTTGCATCACGTACATTAATGTACAACCGCACAAGGAAAAAGCTCAAAAGTTGCAACGACTTAAATGGGATAAAGGCCCATCTTCAACTCTCTTCTTTTATTTTGTTTGTATGTGTGTATGCTAACATTTTATTGGTTTCAATCTAATTGAATTCCCTGGCATATCAAACCATTTATGTTATTTAATTTTGTTTTATTTTGGAAAAGTATTTTGCATAAAAGATAAAAAAAAAATTGATAATAATAAAAATAAAAAATGTGCTTTTACATTTTTAGTTCAATTTCTAAACATATGCAATTTCCTTCAAAGTTCAGGCAATCGTTTTCAATTTAATTAAGTCCAGTCAAATCTCTTCAAATTAGATAATTTTAAAACCAGTCCACCCTTTTAAAAGTCAATCAAATATTTTTAAAAAAGTTAGTCAACCTTCCTAATCGTCGGACAACCGCATTTAGCGGCCATTTCGAGTGCGTGAAACCTTCTTGAAATGGAAATGTGAACCCGAACCCTTTTCTTTGAATTTTAAAAGATTTTTCTGTTAGGTCTTTTAAAATGTTTTACTGGTTTCCTAATTATCCTTAAAATTAGGTGGCGACTCTGTTTTTCCTTCGAATTTTGAAAATCAGATTTCGCTTAAATTAATTGAGTTTTGAACCGATTTTTGATTTTCTTTTCAAAAGAGCCATTTTTCGGCGTAACATGCCTTATAAAGAAATTAACCAAACGAAACTAAGATAGACCAAATATATATTTATTTATTTTTAGAAAATCAGCTAAAGGAGTTTAAATTAATCCAAATGGTAACATTGTATTGTATTTTAAGAAAATTAATTTAAAATCTCAAGTGGCCTAATTATTGGGATTCATTCTATAATCACATTAGTTTTATAAAATATAATGTCACGCCCCGAACCTAGGGCCTAGACGTGACCGATGAATGGGGGACCTGAAGGAACCCCAAACAAGCCTCATAGCATATCATTACACATCCTTGGTCGTGGAAGCAATTAAAATGACAATAAGAGATAAGCATAAACAAAGGTAATTGGGTCTAAGGTAAAGAGTTAAACACTTGAATAACATAAATGAGTCAAAGCTCAAGCGTAATACATAACTTGTCCAACAACACCTCTAGACATAGAACTTAGCGAGGGCTAAGACAAACAACCGGGCTCACCCTCATAGTCATCAGTATTCCAAAATATACAATATGTAGTCTAAACATAAGCATGAAAGAAGATAGATATTGTCCCCGGACATGAGGACTCAACAAGGCTAACTTGAACAATCCGTCTAGCCATGAGGAGAATCAATAGGGGCTCCGATTCCTACATGGTAACATCATGTAGGCATATAGTATGCATTAGTACATTTGAATATACTAAGTATGCGGGGTGCAATGCATGTAACTTACCAAAACCTGCATATTGACGTTAGATGACAAGGCACATAATATAGAAAGAGTTGAATATCGAAGAGTGTAATATACGAGATGCTATGAAAGTCATGATGCATGAAATGCAAACGATGCACTTATATATATTGGGGATGCGACCTCAACCGACATAAGTAAGACCAATCGGCTATTACTTGGAATCCTGATGAAATTCCCTTATCGGCAAAGAGGTGATCTACTTGCCAAGGGTAGACCATACTTCACCTTACGGGACAACTCCCTCTTTGTATGAAGTAACCCTCCTTGGACAACTCCCTCTTTGGATAGGATTTTCACAAAATCACAAATCAAATCATTTCTTCTCCTTACGGGATAACTCCCTCTTCGGATTGAAAACTTATGCTAGGCACATAGTTCAAGGAAAGGGAGACGGCCCTTGGGGATAGCTTTAATGCCCCGAATCCATCGGTGCTAAGTTGTCATCCCACAAGAATAAATATACGTATACATACATACATACATATATATATATATATATATACACACATATACACATATACATATATATATATATATATATATATATATATATATATATATATATATATATATATATATACATACATACATACATACTTTCAAACAACGTAAATCATTTTTGAAACCATTT
>JAPFFP010036446.1:0-15267 GCA_026153255.1 Solanum medicagineum | reverse complement strand
CAAAGTGGTCAAGGTACCAACCCCTCAAGGTTATGGTGAACATGTAACACTATACAAATACTAGCATGTATATACATACACTCCCTTCATCATCCATATACATATATTCATTTCATCATCATCTCATCGTCATATAATGATCATAACATCATTCAACTCATAAGACATGCTTTGGGCCTTCAATTCCTCAAGAAATTCTAGCTGGACATTTTGTGCAGCGATAGTGTAAAACCATGCAATTCAAGAGTTAAATCATGTACAAAAATCCATTGTAAAACCATCAGTCAACACTGTGCAACACTCTCAAACAATATACATCAAAACTCCTCCTCAAATCTTATAATATATCCAAGATTTATAGCTCAAAACACAGCAAAATAGTCATAATTTCACATAGCTTTATCATAGTGTGCAGTGAATTTTCATAATATGTAAGACCCATTTGTAAAAGGAGGCTTGGGTATCATGGGTGAAAGGAAGCCATGAAAGAAACCCACATACCTTAGCTTTTGGAGAAACCTTAAAGAAGTATGGAGATGGAAACTTGAAGCTTGGTTGAATTCCTTAAGATCCGAAGAGGGTTTTAGCACATGAACTTTTAAAGAAATATAAGACTAAGTGTTTGAATGGGTATTGGGGATTGTTTACGATGATATGAGGGTGAAATACAGCTAAATATAGGTAAAAACACGTTTGGGAACACTTTGGCTCAAGATTCAAAAGTACTGGACTGTAAGAAAAATAACTAGGCAAAATTTACATAGGTCCGCGACACGGACCTGTTGCGGAGACCAAGTTTACACATGCCCGGGATAGCTGTGCATCATGGCACCGTCAAGGGCCAATTCTAAAAATTGAAATTTTAGAAATTTGAAATTGTGATTTGATTGTTCTGAAATAGGGGTTAGACCCACTTCCCTATAAAAATGACACCTGATCAAGAACATGAAGTCAAATTTCTGAAATAATGCACGAATTTTGAGATATATGGAAATTAAAATTTCGGGCATTTCCAAGGGACATTTTCGAGCACTTTTTGAGGCCGTTTCAATATCTCCCCCTTAGGAACATTCGTCCCCAAGTGTCAAAGAAATGTACAAGAGAAGAGTAATCATTAGCAGATCAGCCCCAACAAGAATGCAACAATACACTTTAAAACACCATTTTCAAAATCTCAACATATGTGAAAAATCATTATAAGGTTGCCAACTTAAACATGGACGCATATGAATGACATATGGCTGAAATATAAGACTTGGAATCATAGAAATGGACTTGACATGATACCAAAAACTTGTATAGAATGAAAGAGATACAAATATTGCTTTTCTACGCTCGCGCTAGCTCCCCGAGAGATACATATGAATAAAAGACTCCGCCAAAGGACCTTGACGAACATCCCATCAATATTAACGAACCTCTTCACTCATCCATCCACACCTCCATCAAGGCCCTCTCCTAATGTCTTGACCCAAATAGGGCCTTGATGTGACATGGCGAATGGGGAGCCCGAAGGGTCCCTAATCAAGCCTCTTAACTTCTCATAACACATCATTAGTCGCAAAAGCATGCAAAAAGGAATAAAGTAAGAATAAGGGGCAAGGGACTAAGGGATAGCTTGCAAAACATCACCACCAAGAGATTAAGAGTCTAGCTCAAATCATAGATACATAACTTGTCCAACAAACACCTCTAAATACATAGATAAGAACGGGGGCCAAGACAAGGTAACCGGGCTCACCCTCATAGTCAAAACGAATATAAAGTAGAATGTCTCAATACAAGATAATAAAACATAGACCAAAGTCCCCAAAATGGAGGACTCACCAACTAGCTTGAGTAGCACCGAACTAGCGACGCAGAGGAGGAGGATGATCAACTTGGGATTCGATCCCTACATGGTGATATCATGTAGGCAAGATGATGCATTAGTACGTTTGAATGTACTAAGTATGTAGGGTGTAATACAACAATAAGTAGGCACCATACTCAAAATGGATAATATTAAGCAATAGACATAATATAACAATATGACATATAGGTTCAATGCTTATGTAAAACATGCTCAAGTAAACCATGCTCATGTAGAATATCATATGTGAAGAAGAGACCAAGCTAGCTGTTCAAGGTATAAACCCCTTGGTGGTTATGTGGTATAAATCCCTCACATGGTTGATGGTAATCACACCTTACCAACATAGTTACGAAGTATAAACCCCTCGCATGGTTGATAAGTATAAACCACAAACATGGTTACCCGGGCTCTTGTCCCCACGATCAGGTATGGTCTAATGCAACACTTTATATAGGTTTTATCATATGTTTTAGTGCAACACTTCATATAGGAATAATCATATAAATAAGCTTATTTCATCATCATAACATCATTCATGTCATATCTCATGCTTTGGACCTTCATGTCCTCAAGAAACCCTAGTCGGACATTTTATTAAAAACCTTGAGGGTGTGTAATGGGGGTAAAAGACCATGCAATTTAGAGATGAAATAATAAAGAAAATCTGTAGAAAAACCATCAATCAACACCTTACAACATCCATAAGACAATCACATCAAAACCCCTCATCAATTCCAACATTAGACCCAAGATTTAGAGCTCAAAACATAACAAAACAATCATAACTTTACATAGCTTTAACATAGAGTGCAGTGAATTTCATAATAATCAAGACCCATTTGTAAATCAACTTTAAATCATGCAATTTATGTAAAAGGAGGCTTGGGTATCATGGGTTAAAGGAACCCATGAAAGAACCCACATAACTTAGATTGGAGGTGAACTTGGAGAAGATTGGAGATGGAGACTTGAAACTTGAAGAAGAACCTTGAAGGAGAACCTTAGCTTGGGATGAAGCTTTGGGACTTGAGTTGAGGAGTTAAAATATGACTAAGTGTTTGAGTGAGTATTGGGAAATGTTTAGAATGATATAAGGGTGAAATTTGGCTAAGTATAGATAAAAATACGTTTAGGAAATTTGAGCCCAACACTTAGAATATTTTGGGCAGCACAGGAAAACACTGCCAGGTAAAATACACCTCTTCGTGTCACGGAGAGGACGAGGAGAAGGAATTATACTAAAGCGCGCCCTTGGCGCGTTGCGGAGAAACGCGTAAACCTCATTGGAATTCATCACCTAAAAATTCATAATTGCTAATTTTTCGCTCTTAAATTGGGGTTAGACCTTTTTTCACCTAATTTTGACCCCCCGATCACAAATATGAAGCCGAATTTTTGAAATAACAAATGAATTTTGAGATATACGAAAATTAAAATTTTGGGCATTCCGAGGCACGTTTTTGGACAATTTTTGGGGTCGTTACAATATCTCCCTCGTGGGAAAATTTGTCCCTGAATGTAAAAGTGATGTACAAGAGAAAAGTGATCATTAACAAATCAGCCCCAACAAGAATGCAACATAACATGTAAATACAACTTTCAAATTCTCAACAAAAGTGTAAAATCATCATAAACCTGTCAACTTAGACATGAATGCACATGAATGACATAAGGGCTGAAACATAGGACTTGGAATCATAGAAAGGACTTTGCATGTCATCACAAGCTAGATTAGAGTGAAAGAGATATGGATGTCGCTTCTCCATGTCCGCTGCTCTCCGAGAAACACATACGAATAGACAACTCTTCCAAAGGGCCTTGACGAACACTACATCATTATCAATCAATCAATTTCTCCAATCATCCATCAAACACCTCCACTAGAACCTCCTTCTAAGCCAACTTATCCTCCCCCTCACCCACAACTTCAAAGAGTTCTATAGCACTAGGGTCACCAACATATCGCTCAACCTAGAAGTATGACAAACTAGATAAACCATACCCCTACCATAGGCAAATCCCAAACTTATGCAACTTACCAACCTCCATCTTACGCTCTATAAGGGCTCACAATCCTCAACTCAATTGTCATACTTAAATACACCTAACCCACTTGGTACCATAACCGCCATCTCCCCCTTGGGACACAACCTCTACTCTATCATTCTCTCACCCAAAACTTCCAACTCTATATGGTGGAAATCAAGGGCTTGCCTAATCTAGTCCTTTTAACCCAAGAAGATTTGGAACCTTCAAGAACACTATACTACCATTCTCAACTTCCTTCAACCTAATTCCCTATCTAGCCGACCAAAGGACTCTATTAGGCATCTCTTTACCACTATTTATCCACACACACTAGGCTACCTAGAGCACCAACCACAACACTAGCCTTACTAGAAAAAAACCAATGCACACTCACACCATAATCCCTAAGGAGGTCTAACAACTTTCTTGTTATCCTCAACTCACATCTATCATTTTTAGCAACCAATCCCCTCATCATCCAAGACTTGCAACACTACCCCCAAATGATTCACAAGCTCTAAACAAATCAATACCTCATCATTAGAGACCACAACAAACATATCAAGGTAGGGTTTTAAGACCCTATTCATGAAACTCATATACACAACCAATGCATAAGCCTACCAAAAAACTACACCAATATTTAAAATGCTCACTCCTAGTCCGAAAAGGACACTTAGGGATATCACCTACCCTCACCCTCACTTGGGGACAAAACCCAAACCAATGATCAATCTTAGAGAAGTGACTAAGCCATCATAGTTGACTAGATAGGTCGACCAACCTTACCCATCATATTACAATCTTACGGGTTCTACACTCATTAGAAACATGGTATGCAAGTAACCCAAACTACCCCAAGGCCCTCAACATAAAAAGCTAAGTCGCCATCCCACAAGAATACTTATAATATGCATGTACATACTTTCAAAGTAGCAATAGTCATTTTCCAAATCATTTCAATGCACAATTGAGCTTAAAAGCCAAATAGCATTTATAATAATTCATACTTAGGCTCAAATACCAAGATCATAATTTCATAGTCATAATACTCATGCATAGGAATAGCCAATTCATATACAAAATGGTGCAAGCATCCAAAATGCTTAAAGAACCAAAATGAAAGATATATATGTGATCACAAGATTGTCAGAACCAAATTTTTATCAAAATCATACCATAAAACAAAAATGCGCTTACCCATAACATAATTTTTCAAATAATCCGTGTACAGGAATGCATATGCTATGAACAATGAGGTAATGACATGGAAATTAAGACTCCATTTAAAAATCAACATTTATAATATGAAGTTGAATTGAAAGCATAATTAATTCCATATTTAAATCCATAGTGTAATCTCTCATGCACAAACAATTTCAAAAAGAGAACATGCATACTTGTAACATCATAAACCCAAAGTAAATCCTCATATAATGGTTTAAATCACATAAAAAGCATCAAATAAACACTACCCATGCATCAATAGAATTTTAGGAATCATATTATTCAAATCCCAAATTAAAATAAGTAAAATCCATGTAGGTTTTCTTAAAAATAATTTCGGGTCTCCTTGATTGGAAGGGAACAATAATCAACCCTCATACACATGAATCCTACTACCACCAAGGAATAACACAAGAAATAGAAACTCCTAGACCTATCAAATCACCCTACTCACAACGTCGATCACAACATGGCTTGCTTAGGGTCCACTAAGTCATAAGACTAACAATAGAAGAGAACCTACTTACGATCTCCGGTAATAGCCCACTAAACCCAAGAGGCTCCAAATATCCAAGGAAGTCAAGGTCTAGGATAACACCTAATCACCATTATCTTACTAAATTATACCTTAATGCCATCACCAGGCACCACACAACCTATGAAGGTAACCTCTTACCACTAAAATTCCCATCTTTCCTACTAGCACCTAACCTTCTTCCTCAAACTTGCAATACTACCCTCAAATCATTCACATGCACTACCTCATTATGGAACGAACCACATTATCATCACCAAAACCACCATAAACCTATTAGGTTAAGGACTAGAGATCTTACTCATTGAGATTTATAGGTATAATAGATGTACTAGTCAAACCAAAGGACACTACCCCAAAATTTAAAATATCGGAAAGGATATTCAAAGCCTCATCCACCACCACCAACAATTCTATAGACAAAACAACTTAGGTTCAACACCTCCATTTCTCACAAGATGACAAATGCAACTCCTTAGAGTCCAATTGTACCTTAGGGCATGAAATGGGCCTACCTCCCTTGCTACCATTTAACAACCTCCCACTCAAAGACAGACTCATTAGGATATTGGGGCTACTTCTATGGATTCTAGCATACATGAAGAAACAACATGCATGCAACCATTCCATTACTATAGTTACATCAAATTCCACCATGTCAATTCCAACAAGCCACAAAGCAAGACCTAATACAATACAAACCCGGACCATCACCTATAAAACTTCTAGCAACAATATACCAGACAAAAGGTTATATACCAAAGATCCACACATTAACTTGGGCACACAAGAAGCCCCACCATAAACCAAGAAGAATCGAGAAGAAGTAGTGGCACACTGGGCCTAACAATGCATTCACATCAAAGCCAAGGATACTTCAACTTACCAGTAATAGCATCAGGCACCTCAACCCCTCCTTGAGGCACTTGATCAACATAGCCACCATGGTCCAAAAGTCGACCACCATTACATCCCCTTGGAATAAATGGACAATCCACAAGCTTGTGACCCACCTTACCACATCCAAAGCAAGCACTAGTGTTTCTCCGACACGGGCCACCATGGTTCTTTCCACACCTTTGACACTTGGGATTAGTCATCCAACCATCACCTCGTTTATCCTTATAGCATTTACAAGTACAATCCTTCTTCTTATGCCCCTCCTCACCACAATGAAAACAAGCATGGGCCTTTATGACCCCCCTCAACAATTAGAACACACACTGTTAGGGGCCACACCACAACACCTCTACATTTGAGACTTTTGAACTTACCAACAGTACGGGCCCTCTTGGCCTCACTACCTCTCTTCTCACCACTAGAAGTCTCGGGAGCACCCACTTTATGATTGAGTTGTGTTGCCAATTTTGTCATCACTTTGGCCATTACCCATAGAGCATTTCGAACCTCCGCATTTGATATATCACCGTCTTGAGTACCCTGAGACATATCCTGAAATGTAACGGTTAGAGGTTAGCAATAAGCCTTAGGGGATCTAAGTCTATTGCACGACATGAATCATGAAGAAGTGAAATATTTCCTAGAATGCCTTATAGCCTCCTACTCATAGTTGTGGTGCAACGCAACTATGAATAAGACTCTAAGTGACGCAGTGTGTTGGACTCTGAGGATCTAACAACCTAGTGTGCGGATACCAAGTTTGTCATGATCTAAAATAGGGTCTAGACATGACACGACGAATGGGGAGCCCGAAGGATCACCAATCAAGCCTCTTAACTTGTCATTACACATCATCGGTGGTGGAAGCATGTAAAAAGGCATAAAGTAAGAATAAGGGGCAAGGGACTAAGGGATAGCTTGCAAAATATCACCATCAAGAGATAAAGAGTCTAACCTCAAATCATAGATACATAACTTGTCCAACAAAGACATCTAAATACATAGAACAAGGTCCAAGACAAGGTAACCGGGCTCACCCTTATAGTGAAAACGAATATAAAGTAGAGTGTCTCAATACAAGATAATAGAACATAGACCAAAGTCTCCGAAATGGAGGACTCACCAACTAGATTGAGTAGCACCGAACTAGCCACGTGGAGGAGGAGGATGATCAACTTGAGCTTCGATCCCTATATGGTGATATCATATAGGCAAGAGTATGCGTTAGTATGTTTGAATGTACTAAGTATGTACGATGCAATGCAATAATACGTAGGCATCATAGTCACATTTTATAATATTAAGCAATAGACATAATATAACAATGCCAGATGTATGTTCAATGCTTAAGTAAAACATGCTCAAGTAAACCATGCTCATATAGATTATCATATGTGAAGAAGAGACCAAGATAGTTGTTCAATGTATAAAACCCTTGGTGGTTGTGTGGTATAAGCCCCTCACATGGTTGATGGAAATCACACCTTACCAACACAATGACAAATTATAAGCCCCTCGCAGGGTTGATGAGTATAAACCCCCAACATGGTTACCCGGGCTCTTGTCCCCTTGGATCGAGTATGGTCTAATGCAACACTTTATATAGGATTTTGTCATATGATCTAGTGCAATCCTTCATATAAGAATAATCATATACATAAGCTCATTTCATCATCATAATATCATTCATATCATACCTCATGCTTTGGACCTTCATTTCTTCAAGACACCCTAGTCGGACATTTTATCAAATACCTTGAGGGTGTGTAATAGGGGTAAAAGACCATGTAATTTAGAGATGAAGCAATGCAAGAAAATCTGTAGTAAAACCATTAATCAACACCTTGCAACACTCCCAAGATATTCAGATCAAAACTCCTCATCAATTGCAACATTAGATCCAAGATTAGAGCTCAAGACATAGCAAAACAGTCACAACATTACATAGCTTTAACACAGAGTGCAGTGAATTTCATAATATTCTATACCCATTTGCAAATCAACTTTAAATCATGCAATTTACATAAAAGGAGGCTTGGGTATTATGGGTGAAAGGAACCCATGAAAGAAACCCACATACCTTAGCTTTTAGGTGAACTTGGGGAAGATTGGAGATGGAGACTTAAAACTTGAAGAAGAACCTTGAAAGAGAACCTTAGCTTGGGATTAGGGTTTGGGACTTGGGTTGAGGAGTGAAATTGTGACTATGTGTTTGAGTGAGTATTGGGAAATGTTTAGGATGATATAAGGGTGAAATTTGGCTAAGTATAGATAAAAACATGTTGGGGAAACTTGGGCCCAAATTTTAGAATATTTTGGGTCGCACAGGAAAACACTGCCTGAAAAAATACACCTCTCTGCGTCGCAGAGGGGATGCGGAGAAGGAATTACACTAAAGCGTGCCCGTGGCGCGTCGCGTAGGGAAGGCGTAAACCTCACTGGAATTCCTCACTTAAAAATCTATGATTGCTAATTGTTTGCTCTTAAATTAGGATTAGACCCTTTTCGCCTAATTTTGACCCCCTGATCACAAATATGAAGCTCGATTTTTGAAATAACGAACGAATTTTAAGATATACAAAAATTAAAATTTCGGGCATTCCGAGGCACGTTTTTGGTAATTTTTGGGGTCGTTACACCTAACTCAACTTATCCTCCACATCACCCACCATCTCAAAGGGTTCTATAGCACTAGAGCCACCAACACATCTCCTCAACCTAGAAACATGATGAACCGAACAAACCATAATCATATCTATAGGCAAATCTCATCCATATTTAACCTTACCAACTTCCTCTATACTCTAAAAGGACTCACAGTCATAACTTATTTGTCAACCTTAACCACACCAATTCCACTTGTTGCCATGAACCACCATCTCCCCTTTGGAATATAACCTACACTCTACCATCTTTCAACCCAAAACTTCCAACTCTAGTAAGGCAGAATCAAGGCCTTAGTTAAACTAGACCTCCTCAACCAAAGAAGATTGTAACCACCAAGAATACTATACTACCATTCTCAACATCCCTCAACCTAACTTCCAATCTAACCAACCGATGAACCCCACTAGTCTCCTCCTTGCCACCATTATCCATACACACTAGACTACTTAGAGCACAAATTACAACACTAGCCCTACCGGAGAAACTAATACACACTCATACCATAATCTTAAGGAGCTCTAACAACCTCCTTGTTACCCACCATTCACACTCATCATATTTAACAAATAAGTCTCTCATTTCCCAAGACCTGCAACACTATCCCCAATTTATTCACAAGCTCTAAATAAATCATCACTTCATTACTAGAGGTCACCACAAACATGCCAAGGTAGGGTTTTAAGACCCTATTCATGAAACCCGTAAACACAACCGATGCATAAGCTAACAAAACAACTCCACCAATATTAATAATGCTCACTTAGGGACAAAACTCCAACCAAAGATCAATCTTAGAGAAGTGACTAACCCATTGTCATTGACCCAATAGATCGACCATCCTCATCCATCATATTAGAACCTTACGGGTTCTACACTCATTGGAAACATGCTATGCAAGTAGCCCAAATTATCCCAAGACCCCCAGCACATCAAGCTAAGTCCATCAAAGATCACAAGGCAAGACTTCTACGGAATAAGAACATGGGGAAACCTTTAGAGATCAATTGAACCTTAAGACAAGGATGGACCTACCGCTTTTGCTACAACTTGACAACCTCCCACTCAAAGACGGGTTCATTAGGAAGTCGGAATCTAACTCTACGGGTCCTACCAACCAAGGAGATGCAACATGCATGCAACTATTCTATTCCAAGTACAACATCAAAATTCACCATATAAACACCAAAAAATCGCAAGGCAAGGCCAAATGCAAGATGATCATGGAACAATACCTATGAACTTTCTAGCAACAATATATCCAACAAAGAGGTAAACAGCAAAGGTTCACATAACAACTCGGGGCACACAAGAAGCCCACAACAACTAAAAGAATAAACAAAGAGACAATGGCACACCGACCCTAACCATGGACACACTTCTAAATCAAGAAAACTTCAACATGGTAGTAGCAACATCAAGCGCCGCATCTACCTCTTGCCTCTTTTGAATAGCATAGAAACGATAACGTCTTGGAGGATCCCCTTGATCAACATCACAACTTTTACCCTTTTTGCGCCTATTAGGACAATCTATTACCTTGTGACCCTCTTCTCCACAAACACAATAAGCATTAGTCTTCTTCAAGCACGGTCCATCATGACATTTACCATATTTTGAGCACCTATAATAAAGTACCATACTACAACTACCTTTGGAACATTGGAACTTTCCTTCACCACAGGCCCTCTTGGCCTCCTTACCTCTCATCTTCCTCAACTTTTCCTCCTCCATTTGTTAGGCATAGGGAGGGCCAAATCAATGTTGCTAATCAACATAGCAGATCGGCGCTCCTCACTCACCAAGTCAAAGACACCTAGACAAACTTGTTCATCCTAGCCCTTGGGTCAACAACCAAGTGGGGAGCATATTTAGAAAGTTGGTTGACCTTGAGGGCATACTCCCTCACACTCATAGCACCTTGTTTCAAGTTCATGAACTCTACCAACTTAGCTTCCCTAAACTTAAGAGGGAAAAAGCGATTAAGGAAAACTAATTTGAACTCCTCCTAAAGCACCACATTACTAATTCCCTTCTCCCCCTTCTATTGATCATACCATATTTGGGCTACGATTTTGAGTTGGTACACCACCAACTCCGCCTTTTCATTTGGCCCAACACCCATGATATTTAAGATCTTGTAGACCTCATCACTGAAATGTTGTGGATCTTCATCTACCTTTAACCCATAGAAGACCGGAGGATTCATCCTCATGAAGTACCTTACTGTAGCTCCTCAGGTAGTCGCATGAGGGGCTTGGGCCCCTTGGTTGAATTGGTTGGCCACAACTTAGGCAGGCATAGTGAGAGCATCTCGGAGCTCACCATTGGTAGTTTGCTCCTCGAGGGTTTAGCCCTTTGTCTTCGAGTGTTTGGCATGATCTAGCATAGAAAGAACAATCGGTAGGGGGAAAAACTCACTACAACTCTATAGAATGACTTAGAACATGAAAAAGGGAAACATTTCCTAAAACGTCTCATAGCCTCCTATTTATAGTCATGGCGCGCTTCACAACCATGAATAGAACTCTAATCAACGCTGTGTGTTGGAATCCGAGGATATATCAACCTAGTGCTTTTATACCATGTTTGTCATGACCCAAGCCTAGGGCTTAGACGTGACCGGCGAATGGGGAACCCGAAGGAACCCCAAACAAGACTTTTAGCATATTATGCACGCATCCTTGGTCGCAGAAGTAAGACAAACAACTTATGAAACATAAATAAGAGAAATGGGACTAAGGGATAGAGAAAAGAAAGAGTAATACTTAAATACCATAGATGAGTCAAAGCTCAAGCATAATACACAACTTGTCCAACAAACACCTCTACACATAGATATTTAACCAGGCCCAAGACAAAGCAACCAAGCTCGCCCTTATTATCAAAGTAGAAATAAACAATAAAGTATCAACACATTACTTAAGAAACATCGACCAACATCCCCGAAATGGAGGACTCACCGACTAGCTTGAGAGACAATCTCACTAGCCACGAGGAGAAGGAGGATGGCCAGTGTTGCTCCGGTTCCTACATTGTGAGATTATGTAGGCATAGAGTATGCGTTAGTACGTTTGAATGTACTAAGTATGTAGGATGCAATGCAACAAAAGATAGGCAACATGATCAAAATGCATAATGATAAGCAATAAATAGCATACTATCAATATGACATGTATGAATGATACATGAAGGAAAACATACTTATATAGAACATATTACATAGATAAGAATAGACCATCATGATAGACCAAGCAACTAGTACCTGGAATCCAAGACTTAAGTCCCCTCTTGGTAGTGGTCGACGTACTAACCCCTCAACAAGGTTAATGGACTTAACTCCCTCTATTAAAGTGGTCAAGGTACCAACCCCTCAACACGGTTAATGGAGTTAACACCCTCCATCAAAGTGGTCAAGGT
This sequence comes from Solanum medicagineum, assembly GCA_026153255.1. Lineage (NCBI taxonomy): Eukaryota > Viridiplantae > Streptophyta > Magnoliopsida > Solanales > Solanaceae > Solanum > Solanum medicagineum. The sequence continues at coordinate 2,638 of JAPFFP010036446.1, read as the reverse complement.
ACGAACCCCTCAACAAGGTTAATGGACTTAACACCCTCCATCAAAGTGGTCAAGGTACAAACCCCTCAACAAGGTTATGATCAACATGTAACACTATAGTGATACTAGCATATATATACATATATAGACACACACACATATACACACTCCCATCATCATCCATATACATGCATTCATTTCATCATTATATAATCATCATAACATCATTCAACTCATAAGATAAACTTTGGGCCTTCAATTACTCAAGAAACCCTAGCATTATATTTTATCAAACACTTAGCAGATTGCAGTGCTAATGTAAAACCATGCAATTCAAGAGTGAAATCCTGCATGAAAATCCATTGTCAAACTATCAATCAACACCTTGAAACACCATCAAGAAATATACATCAAAACCGCTCCTTAATTCTTACAATAGATCTAAGATTTATAGCTCAAAACATAGCAAAACAGTCATAATTTTACATAGCTTTATCATGTGTGCAGTGAATTTCATGATATGCATGACCCATTTGTAAATATACTTTAAATCATGCAATTTGAGTAAAAGGGGGCTTGGGTATCATGGGTGAAAGGAACCCATGAAAGAAACTAACATACCTTAGCTTTTGGAGAAACCATGATGATGTTTGGAGATGGAGACTTGAAGCTTGATTGAATTCCTCAAGATCTGGAGAGGGTTTTGGCATTTGAATTTTGAGAGAAATATCAGACTAAGTATTTGAGTGAGTATTGGGGAATGTTTAGAATGATATGAGGATGAAGTATGGCTAAGTATAGGTAAAAACAAGTTTGGGAACACTTAGGTCAAAGACTCAAAAGTCTTAGACCGCAAGAAAAATAAGCAGGCAGAATTTACACAGGTTCACATTGCAGACCTATCATAGAGACCAAGTTTACACATGTCCGCGATAGCTGTGTGTTGCAAGACCATCACGGATCGATTCTAAAGAATAAAATTTTGGGAATTTGAAATTGTGATTCGATTGTCTTAAAATCGGGGTTAGACCCATTTCTCACTCCAAAATGACCCTCTGATCAAGATTATGAAGTCGAATTTCCAAAATAATGCATGGATTTTGAGATATATGGAAATTAAAATTTTGGGCATTTCCGAGGCATATTTTCGGGTACTTTTTGGGGACGTTTCATTTAAATCATGCAATTTTAGGTAAAAGAGAGCTTGGGTATCATGGGTGAAAGGAACCATGAAAGAAACCCACATACCATGACATTGGGAGAATCCTTGAAGAATATTGGAGATGCAAACTTGAAGCATGAATAAGAACCTTAAGATCCGGATGAGTTTTAAGACTTGAATTTAGGAGATGAAATATTTTTTAAGTATTTGAGTGAGTATTTGGGAATGTCTTGAATGATATAAGGGTGAAATAAGGCTAACTAGGCATTTTCACGCATAGGAACAGTTAGGCCCAAGACCACAGAGTCTTGGACCGATCTTGAAAAAAATAGCACACAAAATGAGTTGAGGCGTACCCTTGGCGCATCGTGCCTTGGGGTGAAAACATCTCTAGAAATCACATTTTACGATTTTCAAATTTTGATACGATTGCTCTTAAATCGAGATTAGACCTATCTTCCATTCAATTGACCCCTTGAACAAGAACATGAAGTTGAATTTTTGACATCACCGCACGGATTTTGAAATATATGGAAATTATAATTTCGGGCACTTCCGAGACACATTTTTGGGCACTTTTTGGGGTCGTTTCAATATCTCCCCTTTGGGAACATTCGTCAATGAATGTCAAAGAAATGTATATGAGAGATACAAACATGACCATTCCAGCCCACATAAGGATGCAACATTACACTTAAACATCATTTCGAAAAACTCAACATAAGTGTAAAATCATCATGAATTTGTCAATTTAAACATGAACGTATGCAATGACATGAGGGATGAACATAAGAATTGCTCTTACATATCCGCTTCGGTCTCCCAAGTAGCCCCTTCAACTTGTTGGTTCTTCCAAAGGACCTTAACGGAAGCCACTTCCTTTCCTTAACCTCTTCACTTGTCTATCCAAGATCTCTACTGGAACTTCTTCATATGTCAAGTTGTCTTCAACTACCCCCACAACATCAAGAGGCACTGTAGAATTAGAATCAGTCACACACTTCCTCAACATAGACTTATGAAAGACCGGATTAACCAATTCCATTTCTCTAGGAAAATCCAGCTCATTGGCCACTTTACCAATTCTTCTCATCACCCTATTAGGAACCATATATCTAGGGATTAACTTGCCCTTCTTACCAAAATGAAACACATCCTACATGGGTGACACCTTCACATAAACCCAATCACCAAACTTGAATTCAAGATCCCTTCTCCTCACATCGGCATAAGATTTTTGGAGACTTTGGACTGTCTTCAAGCTTTCTCTAATCATCCTTACCTTCACCATAGCATCCATAACAAGATGCAGACCCAATAGAGCCACCTCTCCAACCACAAACCACCCAATTGGTGATCTACAACATCTACCAAAGAGAGCCTCAAAAGGATCCATACCAATACTAGAATGATAGTTATTGTTATATGCAAACTCAATCAATGGAAGATGATCATCCCAACTACCCTTAAGCTCAAATACACAATCCCTAAGCATGT
>JAPFFP010036435.1:2642-15268 GCA_026153255.1 Solanum medicagineum | reverse complement strand
TTAAGTTACGCCACAGTCGCCATAGTCTTTCCAATTAAACGATTAACTTCGAAATAATTACTGTACGGGGTCTAACAGATTAGTTTGAATCCTGAAATTTGAAAGGTGCCACACAAATTGAGACGGATGAAATATTAATTTGTTTTTTTAGATTTAAGGCCTCCATTTGATTTTGACTGTAGGTCACGAGCTTGAGTTGGACCTGCTTTCACCTATTGGAATCCCAATTACCCTTTAGGGATTGTTTAGTTGGAAGAACTTATCTCATGATTAGTTATATTGAGATTATCTATCTTATGGGATAATTTATCCTATCACTATGGTATAAATGGTGGGATAAGTTATTCCAAACTTGGCAACAAAACAAGATACCAAAATTTTATCTTATCACTATTTTTTCCTCTCATGACTATTTATTTTTATCTCTCACACCAAACAACTCCCAATTAAAAATGTTCGTGTTTTCAACGAAATTATGAGGTGACATATGTTGACTTTTAATCAATTTAAATAGGTGGTTTAATCAATTTAAATAGGTGGTACTAATTTATTAGTTCATGTAGATATTAGACTCAACCATAAATAATTTTACCCATCCGAATTTATTTTTTGATGTTGTTGAAGCTGCATTTACGAATCCAGCATTGAAAATGGATGCAGAAGCAAAGTTAAACCTAGATGTAAAATCAATCGAAAGAACAATTATTATTTGTCTTTTGACTCCATTTATGAATGTGCCAAATGAACTAATGTCACTTGTTTAACGAGGGATACAAATTTTATTGATAAATGATATATTTATCGTATATTTTAATATACTAGTATTTGGACTCGTGCGTTGCACATGTATCCCATGCTAATCAGTACAAACATATTTGATATTAGAATAGTGTAAAGTATGATGGATTTGAAAGATAAAAACACAAGGTCGAAATGGTGAATGATGAATCTATTCAACTAATATTTATGATTCTTAGTAGAACATAATAATTTTGAAATTATGATATCTTCGAAAGATAATATTTGTTAGTTATCAAAGTTATTAATTATAAGATTTTAAATCCATGGACAAAGATTATAATAATCAATATTAACAATTTTCAGAGTTTTCACATTAAAATTGATGCGACTCTATATAGGTTGAGGTTGCGCCATGCCAAATGTTGTTTTAGACTTGAATAGTTTTAGACTAGAATACCTACATAATTAGATGATAGAAAAGCTGATGATGTTAGTATCCACAAATTAAGAAAAAATTCTGCGTAAAAATGTTTATGTCATGAATACAAAGAAAATGATGATAGTGAATTAGGAATCAACCATTTGTTCTCTTTATTTGATGATGACTATAAATCCTTCAACATCTTTTAAGTGTCGAAATATGAATGGGTCCAGTCCAGTAATTGAGGCTTTTAGATGAAAGTCATAGACATACACAAATGTTTGATACAATTATAACTGAAGTTAAGTTTCTACAGAAAAATTACCTAACAATCTTGCAATGCACGAGCAAAGAAAAACTGCAAGCGGGAAAGAATTAAGAAAGGAAACTATATTATTTTAACATTAAATTTTCCCTTGTTAGCAAGGATGTTATATATCGTGAGAACAAATACAAGAGGCAGGTTCGGACTTACCTCAAAATACAACACAAGCATAAAACTTCTATTCTTCACAAAAGGAGGGTTAGGAGATTATTATCTACAAAATAACCCTAGATGAATAGAAACAATTAGAGCTAACAAAATAATGAATCATGTCATATTAAAATCTAATGAAAGACATGTGATTTTTTTTCCAAATGAGGAGGATAGTTAGCTCCATTAGGAAGCTGCTGGAAGGAGTCGAACGCAAAGGAAGTTTGACAACTGCAGTCTTGTTAGCCTTTCTAAACCGATGTGAGACTTTCTCATTAATTAGCTTGTGAAACCTCATGTGTTGAATCTTCTCAATAATGAAATTGAGCATATGAAGCTGATCTTGATTTCCCAGGATGTTATCCTAAAGCTATAAAGATTTTTTAAATTTTGTTATAAATGAGAGCTTTTATGGATCGTTAGTGGGGAATATGAACAGGATGCTAGTAAATATATGAAACGGTGGAATAATGAATAAGAGCAGGGACACTTCATATTCATCAACTTATTGATTACAGTTTTGCTGCTTCTAAATGAATCAATGTAACGTTTTGTAGTAATAACTATTAATCTTTTACACACACACAATTTAATAGAAGGTTTTTTTTTAACTATTCACTATTTAATTAATTATTATAAAATTTTAATTTAGTGTAGCGGTAAAATGGTAATCCAACTTTCAACTAAGGAGCTTCCCACTTTAGTATAATATGATATTGTGTCAATTTCTTATTAAACAAACTCAATATATTTTTAAACACTTATAATACATTTATATGGCATGCATAATTCACTTTTTAATACAAGTGCATATTTATCATAATATTACTACGAATTGCTATAAGTGATAATAAATAAAAAATATCACTAAAATTAATAATTATTATTAAGAAGTTCTCGCCCAAATAATTTTTCCTTTAATAAAAGTGAATCTTTCAAAAACATATTATCCAATACAAACTATTTTTCACACCCCGGGAGGGTACCCTGGACGTAACTGGCACTCAAAGACTATTGCTAGTCCTCAAGCCAACTGCTTGGCCTCGTCATCTGATATTACTCAACAACGGAAGAAATACTCAAGGATAACATTTAAAGAAAAGATAGAATTATTATAAATAGTTTCTCAAAATAGTTCAAGACTGAATATAAAATACTCAATAATACTCCACTCTAGGTCTATGAAGTCTCTACTCTAATCATCTAGAAGGTACCATGACAGGCCATGGCTATCGAACTCAATAAATAAAGAATGGAATAAAACAAGAACAGGCTCCTCCGAAAAGTAAGGAGGGCTCACCAATCTCTAGATCTTGAAACTCAGAACCTCAACGGCACGTCTGTTGAAGTCCTCTATCTCTCGCATCTACATCATGAAACCATGCAACGCCAAATGGTGTCAGTGCGTGGAATGTACCGATATGTAAACAAGCTAAAAATAAACAGATAAATCTCAAACCAATCAACAGACTCGACTCAAGACTCAACTCTTCATCTCATAACTCAACTCAAGAAATCATGCAAGTTTTTAAGTTTGAAATCATGCTTTAGAAAATAGACTCAATGTTTAATGCAATTCAGTTTGAAAACTAGGATATGCTCAACTCAAGTGTTGCTTAGAAGTTTCTCTAACCGACATAACTCCTACCACCATGAGTTTTGGTGATGCACAACGAATATGGCATCATTGCATCACCCGTCCTTAACTTGCCACGGAAAAGGACGCATCAACCTCTACCCCTCTCTCTCTCTCTCGGATCCAAAGAGAACGTCCAACTTTTGGGATAAGAGTCGCCAGTATTATGCTGAAACGACTATCCCGCGCTGACAACACAGTTCTGGGGTGACTCTCCTCACCCAACTCGGTGCTCCATTCTCCTTCCAAGACTAAATCATGCTCATAGAGATTAACTCAACTCATCTCTTCGACTCATCTCAGACAAGTCATCTCAGTTCTCGGTAGCTCAACTCAGTTACTCAACAAATAAGTAACTCAGGACTGTCGTCCATGCAATGCGACTCAAGACTCTAATCCACATTATACAAGACTCTCATGAATTACGGTCAAGTGACAGCATATTAGCATCCTCAACATATACGACATGATGGATACTCATTACATGCACACACAAATCAAGAAACATACATTTAGCAAGAAAACATACTTCTCAAGTTTACATTACTTAGTTCAATAAGTTAGGTTCACAATTTCAATTAAATCTGTAAGCAAGGAGGATATCAAGGTTAGGGTTCATGCATCAATCATGTGAAGTACTTTTAAAATTCAAAATAACAATGGTGCAACTCATAATTTGACTCAAATAATTTCAAGAAACTCAATCTTGTACGAGAAATTAAAACTCAAGAACAACGGGATTTAAGACATATGATTCATACTCATGATTTTAACTCAAGTAAGCAAAGGGGATGGTGGATGAACATAATCCAACGCTTTAGGTATCCTTACATACCTGGTATGGAGTTTGAGAATCAATTTCTTAAGAAATTAGCCTAAATCCTTTGAACCCTAGCTCTTTCTCCTCTTCTTCGCTCAAGGTTTCTACTTAATTTTAGCGTAAGGGGCTTTAGAACAGGTTTTTGAAACTATTTTAGGCCAAAAATGACTTGTATTGATTGGTCGTGAGTTAAGTCTAAAAGAGGTGGGGAAAAGTTTGGAATGCCCCTCAAAAGATTTAAAATTTTAAACTTTGGGTGGAACAGGTCGGGGGAACAGATCCGCGACGCAGATCTATCTCACACCTGTGTATTTCTGAAAATTCAACCCCCGTCGAAAAATTGAAAAAAAATTACAAGTGTGGGTTCACGACCAGGGCATATTGCGGCCCTATTGCGCCTCCTTACTGTCTCGGTCTTCAGATCAAAAAATTATTATTCGATCCGGTTGCTCTAAAATTGAGTCGAGGCCACTTTCTCACCAATTTTTCATGCTGATCGCAAGTTCGATCTCGGATTTTTCATCCGAGCTTGGGAAAACACGTTATGCGCACGATTCCATTCTAAGGGCATTTTGGTAATTTCACCAGGCGTTGTATTATCCCCTCCTTGGGATCATTTGTCCTCGGATGATGGTAGAGGTGGTAATCAAAGCATGAGTGGACTCAGGACTTCTTTCAATACTCACTCAATAACTCAAACTCTAAACTCTTCCTCAACCTTCATAAACTCTATTCAGACTCACAAATAGGCACATCAACTCAAGAATAGGAACAACAATTAATTTAAAGATGGGAACCTTACCCGTCAACATCGTCGTCATTTGGCACGAAGAGTTGCGGGTATTTGGTCCTCACAGCGTTCTCAACCTCCCACATAGCTTTCTCAATGAATTGGTTTCTCCATAGGACTTTAACGGAGGCTATCTCCTTATTGCTCAGCTTACGAACTTGACAATCAAGAATTTTGACTGGAATTTGCTGATAGGACAAACTATCCTTTACTCCCGTACTCTCAATGGGTATTGCTAAAGTCGGATATCCTAAACACTTCTTTAACATCGACACATGGAATACCCGGTGGATCCCATCTAAATCGAAAGGCAATTCCAACTCATAAATGACCTTTCCAGTCCTCCTTATAATTTGATAAGGACCGATATAGAGCGAATTTAACTTCCCCTTATTACCGAACCTCATGACACCTTTCATGGGTGATACCTTCAAGTACACCTGATCATCTACATCATATTCCAAGTCCCTTCTTCTCACGTCCGTATAAGACTTTTGGGGACTTTGCGCGGTCTTCAACCTCTCTAATAACTTTTACCTTCTCCATGGACTGGTGGACAAGATTAGGCCCAATCAACTCCGTTTCACCGACCTCAAACCACCCAATCGGTTATCTACATCTTCTTCCAAACAAAGGCTCGTAAGGGGCCATCTGAATGTTTGCATGATAACTATTATTATATGCAAATTCGAATAATGGCAAATGATCAACCCAATTTCCCTTGAAGTCAAGGATACAAGCTCTCAATATATCCTCTAACATCTGAATGGTGCGCTCTTCCTGGCCATTTGTTCGCAGATGAAAGGTTGTACTCAAATTTAACTTCGTACCCAATCCCTTCTGGAAAGATCTCCAAAATTAGTAGGTGAATTAAGCTCCTTTGTCCTAGATAATAGACATGGAAACCCCATGCAACTTCACAATCTCACGAATATATAACTTAGCATACTCCTCCGTGGTGTTAGTAGTCTTGACTGCCAAGAATAGGGCTAATGGGTCATCCTATCCACGATCACCCATATTGAGTCATGCTGCTTTCGAGACCTCGATAGACCGGTGATGAAGTCCATGTTAATCATCTCCCACTTTCACTTGGGGATCTCAAAGTTTTGTGCCAATCCACATGGTCGTTGATGCTCAACTTTGACTTGCTAACAATTCAGGCACTTAGAAACAAACTTTGCGATATCTCTCTTCATCCCACTCTACCAATAGATTCCTCTCAAGTCGTGGTACATCTTGGTAGAGCAAGGACGAATAGAATACCAAGAGCTATGCGCTTCGGCCATGATTCTCTCTCTTACACCGTCACTATCAGAAACACATAAGCTTCCTTAGTATCTCAGCACCCCATGGCCTCCTTTAGAGAAGACCATCACTTTCTGTTTGTGGACGGCCTCCTTCAATTGGAGTATAACATGATCTAGATCTTGCTTCTCCTTCACCTCTACCACACGGGATGATGTGGACCCACTCTGGACATTGACTTCTCCCTCATCATTTCCTCAAGCGGGAGTCCCAATCGAGCTAATCTATGCACTTCTTTCACTAACTCTTTCTTCCCTTCCCGAACACGAGCCGTGCTACTCATTGACAACCTGCTAAGAGCATCAGTAACAACGTTAGCTTTACCTAGGTGGTAGAGAATGTTGATGTCATAATCCTTAAGCAACTCCAGCCACCTCCTCTGCCGCAGGTTGAGCTCTTTCAGACTGAAGACGTATTGCAAACTTTTGTGGTCAGTGAACATGTCTACATGTACTCCATGCAAATATTGATACCAGATCTTAAGCTCGAAATACCACTGCTGCCAACTCGAGATCATGAGTCGGATAATTCCCCTCATGAATCTTAAGTTGTTTGGAAGCATATGCCATCACCTTCCCTCTCTGCATCAACATACAACCTAGTCCAACTCTGGATGCATCACAATATACCACAAAGTCTTCTGTGCCATCGGGCAACGTCAAAACTGGGTTGTAGTCAGTCGGGTCTTCAACTCTTGAAAACTCTTCTCACATTCATCAGGCCACTGAAACTTGATCTTCTTCTGAGTTAGCTTGGTCAATGGTGCCGACAGGGAAGAATAACCCTCAACAAATCTGCGGTAATACCCTCCCAACCCTAAGAAACTTCTTATGTCTGTTGGTGAGGTCGATCTGGGCCAGTTCTTAAGCGCTTCAATCTTCTAGGCATCCACTCGAATACCATCACCCGAGACAACATGACCTACGAAGGCTACTGACTTGGGCCAGAATTCACATTTTGAGAACTTCGCATACAATTCATGGTCTTTGAGAGTTTGAAGAATCACTCTAAGATAGTTGGGGTGCTCTTTTTCATCCTTGGAATATACCAGGACGTCATCAATAAATAAAACCACGAACATATCAAGGTACGGTCAGAATACTCTGTTCATCAAGTCCATAAAGGCTGCAGGTGCGTTAGTCAACCCAAAGGATATGAACAAGAACTCAAAATGACCATATCTCGTCCTAAAGGCTATCTTTGGAATATCACATTCCCTCACTTTCAGTTGGTGATAACCTGATCTGAGGTCTATCTTGGACAACCAAGTGGCACCTGAAGTTGGTCAAATAAATCATTTATCCTTCGGAGAGGATATTTATTCTTAATTGTGACCATGTTCAGTTACCTGTAATCTATGCACATTCTGAGAGACCCATCTTCTTCTGTATGAACAGAATAGGAGCACCCGAAGGAGAAACACTCGATGTGATAAATCCCTTCTCTAACAAGTCCCTCAACTGCACTTTCAACTCTTTTAACTTGGTGAGGGCCATCCTATAAAGTGGAATCGAGATAGGCTGGGTATTGGGAAGAACATCAATCCTAAAGTCAATCTCCCTATCGGGAGGGACTCTAGGCAGATCCTCAGGAAATACTTCAGGAAACTCATTTACAATCGGGACTGACTCAAGAATAGAAGGCTCAACATCATCAGATTTGACTCAAATGAGGTGGTAGATGCACCCTTTAGAGATTAACTTTCTAGCTCTAAGATAGGAAATAAATCTACCCTTAGGTGCAACAGCATCTCTTCTCCATTCTATAATAGGTTCATTAGGAAACTGAAACTTGACAGTTCGGGTTCTACAGTCAATAATGGCATAGCAGGCGTGGAGCCAGTCCATACCAAGAATTATATCAAAGTCAATTTGATTCGCAAGAGTATCCCTATGGTAAATAAACACTACACAATCTCTAGAAACTCTCTTAGCCATGATAAACTCACCAACAGGAGTAGAAACAGGGAAAGGCTCTAGTAAACACTCAGGGGAAATCTCAAATTTTCTAGCCACATATAGTGTTACAAAAGGACACTGTTCCCCCTAGATCAAGAAAAGCATAACAATTGAAAGTAAAGACTCAAATCATACTAGTCACGACATCTGGTGCCACCTTTGGTCCAGTCAGTTCCCCATTGCATAAAGATGGTTTGTTCCTCCACTTGTCCCCGGTGTGGCACCCTTCTAATTACCTCTGGGTGGTGGCGTGGTAGCAGAAGACTGGGCCCTGTTGCCCCAGAGTGGACAGTCTCTCAAGAAATGACCTGTGTAGCCACACTTATAGCAACCATTTCATCCTTTCTTACACTCCCCCAAATGTATACTGCCACACTTCTCACAGGGTGGTTTTCTTTTCGAGCCAAGGGTCACAGTGGCTTGTGAACCCTGTGCTCTAAAGTTCGACTACCCCAGTGGTTTCTGATCATACCTGACATCTAGAGTGGTTGCACTGGCTGATGATGGGGCATATCCTGAATGCCTCTTCTGGAAGTGAGACCTATCCCCATTATCCTACTTGTGTTGGCTAGCCTCATGCCCGATTAACTTAGTTTTCTTGCTCATGTGCTCTTCTCTGTCTTTCTTCCTATCCTCCTCTGTTTGCTGGGCGTAAACCATGATTCTGGAAATGTCCATGCCCGGAATCAATAACGCTCCCTTGCATCCCCTCTTCGTATATCTGCCCAATCTAGACACAAACTTTCTCTTCCTTGCCCTCATATCCTGGACCATCTCTGGAGCATACCTGGACAGCTTCATGAACTTTAGGTTGTACTCCTTAACGGTCATTCCCTCCTGTTTCAAGTTCACGAATTCTTTAATCTTCGCCTCCCTCAACTCTTGGGAAAAGAAAATTGGTCGAGGAGAGCACTCTCAAACTCATCCTACTCATTAGGCTCAGCATCCTCACCTCGAATATCCTCCCAATGGTTGTACCAGACATTCGCCATTTCCTTAAGCTGGTAGGAGGCAAGCTACGCCCCTTCAACCCCACTAGCATGCATGGCCCTCAACACCTTGTACATCTCGTCGATAAAATTCTGTGGGTCCTCCTTAACCTTTCTCCACATATAGACCGGCGGGTTCATCCTCAAGAATTCTCTGAGCCTAGTAGCAGTTGTAGGCTCTTGGGAACAAGAACTAAGAGCTTAGGGACCTCGGCTACTACTTTTCGAGGCCACTGACTGAGTAAGCATGGTAATGACTCCCCTAAACTGTTCCACTGAAGTGGGAGCCGACTGTGGCTGCGCAGGGGGAGCCTAGGGGACCTTAGTAGTCCTAGTAGGTTAACCCCGTCTCCTCGTCTCTGTTTGGGCTGAGATCTCTGGTTGGGGATTCTCAGCAGCTGGAGCTGAGGCATCTCTCTAGGCAGCAGTTCGTTTTGGAGGCATATTCTACAAATGTGTAACGTACGAATTAGAACAAGATTTTCATAGAGTTAAACTCTATCGCATGAACTCAGATCATAGAAGAATGGTAACACTACTAATATCCTATAGCCCCTGCTTATGAAGTGTAGTGCACAATACACCCATAAATAAGACTATACTAGACACGAGTTCATAGACTCCCTAAGACACTTGAACTATGTGCTTTGATACCAAGTTTGTCACACCCCAGGAGGGTACCCTGGACGTAACTGGCACTCAAAGACTATTGCTAGTCCTCAAGCGAACCGCTTGGCCTCATCGTCATATCTTACTCAACAGCGGAATAAATACTCAAGGATAACATTTAAAGAAAAGACAGAATTATTATAAATAGTTTCTCAAAATAGTTCAAGACTGAATATAAAATACTCGATAATACTCCATTCTAGGTCTGTTGACATCCAATTTTTACCCTCCACAGTATATATTTATCATCGAGCTTTTAATTTTAACAATTCGAAATAATTATCTTTCGAAAATGCAAAAAAATAAATCTTCTCAAATAAATTTTATTTTTTATTTTAGGAGTTATTATTTTTAATTATTTCAGGTTGATAATATTAAAAGTTCTTTAATTAATTTGTATAATTCATTGTGTTTTCAAATTAGTCAATCAAATTCAATTTGATTACCTTTAATTGGTCGAAATTGCAATCAAGTTGGCCAAGTTTTAAATTAAATACCCTCACCCCTTGAACTCACTTTTCAGCCATCATAATGGACCAATTCTTAGCCTAAAATCAATAAGACCCCATCCCAAATGCCCTGACCCGACACAATTCCCGTATCAGCCAATACATATCAGATATACATATATTATATACTCCCAACGTGAAGCCACGTGCCCCCAACCCCCCTTATTTCTCTTTTCCTCCCATCTTCTTCAAGCGTCAACACACACTCTCCCCATCCGCCTTCTTCTTCTTCATCAACAACGAAGAACAAACCTTGCGAAACACCAAATTGTTCAAGATTCTCCACAACGTTCACATTCACCATCCGTACATACGTGTACAAGAGACATTAAGGGTCTCCATTTGAAGGCCATGATTTTGATCTTGATCAAATCAATTGTTGTGATCCTCAATCCAACGGATTTGGACGATTCCATTCAAAATTCAAATCAAAGAAACCCTAAATCGGCCCCCAATTTCCCAAATCGCCCCTGATTTTTTCCCCCATTTGGAACCCTAGAAATCCCCTATAAATATCTCCTTTCCCCATTGTTTTGAGGGGCCAGGGGAAATCATCTAGAAAACCTGAAATCTCACAGTCGTTCACTATCTCAAGAAACCCTAAAAAAAATTTAGAAGAAGCAATTTTCTTTAAAAGAATTCCATTTTTACTGAAAGATTTTTAAAGTAAAAGGGTCCACTGCTGAAGGCAAAAGGGGTTCATAGGCATGATTCCCTAGTGTGAGAGTCCTTGTTAGCTCGTTTGAAGTCCCAGTTCCTGCTCTTAAGAAGGTAATTTCTTTTTCTTTTTCAATAAACTCGTTTATTTGATTGTGTTGGTTTGTCTTCGTATATGGCTGGGTTTTCGTCACGATCCAAAAGTTGGGCGTGATGGCACTTGCTCAATCCCACTAGAACAAGTCATCCTTTAGCTCAAAAGGGATAATAAATACAACCAGCGGAAGCATTTTAACCAGAATAGATAACAAAAACTGAGAAAAATTTTCATAACTTAAATCCCACCCAAGGATTGGTTGTCACGCATATAAGCCACTAGAATACAGAAGATCAAAAGAATACAAGTCTTAACTGTCCTTCTTCTCAAATAGAACAAGTATAGTAGAAATAGGAACAAGAGAGTCAGCCAGATAACAACAGTTACCTCTCTACCTCTCCTGGAAATCCTCGGCGCTTAAGGAATTACTATTCACTGCTTGGGTTCACCACCTACACGAGTGTAGAAGCAAGGGGTGAGTACTAAATACCACGCAGTACCCAGCAAGTAAATTAACAAAACAAGGAAATCTAATAGAATACACAAACTCCATTCATCCCAGTCGATATCCACGACACCAACCTGCACAAAGGTTATCCCGACCCACAACATTTAATATTTAAATAAGATATCATTTCATCATATCCCACTTTCCAAAACACAAGTTAAAAAGTACAATCAATCATAAAGACAATGCCATACTATACAATGGTATGCAAAAGTGATATGCAATGCATTATGCAATTATGCCATCACATCATCGCCGACAAAAACCTTGGCGTCACAATATCATCATAAACATGCCGGCAGAAACCTCGGCTTCACAATATCATCATAAACATGCCGGCAAAAACCTCGGCATCACAATATAAATTCGCCAGCAGAAACCTCGGCGTCACATCTCGACCGATAAAGACCTCGGTCCCAATATCATTTTAACTTTGCAGGTAAAGACCTCGACATCTCGACCGGTAAAGACCTCGGTCCCAATATTTCCATCTTTACTCATGTCAATGCAAATATGCATGTCATGGGATGAATGAACATGATATGAATTTCACAAACACATTCAATTATTATTCCCAATTCACAACAATAAATATCTCAAAAATATGGAATTCCCATCACTTGATCACATTTATCAGTCCAAGTACCATAATAACATGCCAACTCGCATTCACATTTTTGTATCATCACATTTCTTATAATATTAAAATATTTCACATATCACACGTAAGAGAAAGGAATATTCGAGAATTCTACAAGCTTACAAAGTTTTGAAAGTCCACTTGCCTTAGTCGAACCACGATAAATCAAACACTTGAGCCTTTTCCTTTTGAATAGAATCTGTAGCACCACGATCTAGTCAAATAAATTATCACCATAAGAATTTCAAGACTCACAAAGCCCCATATTACTATAGGTCTAGCTAAGACCCCAAAACTAACCAATTCTATAGTCAATTCCCAAGCTTTTTTTTTGGGGGGGGGGGGGGGGTCTTAAAAATAAATTTTAATTGTTCTAATATTAATAAAAAAAATATCATTTTAAAAAAT
>JAPFFP010036424.1:0-15269 GCA_026153255.1 Solanum medicagineum | reverse complement strand
ATAAAGAGATAATGAACTTAAGTAAGATCAAGAAAACCTCCATCATTTATAACATCCATGATATATAAAGAAAGGAATTCATGATATTCTGATGAAGCCATATCATAAATGTCGACTCTTAAAATTTAGGATTTATGTTCTTATATAACATAGATTGGGACTTCCTTCTTTCATAAAAACATACCCTTCATATAGGTTAGTTTCAAAATATGAGATTGCATACTTAAAGACTTAAAATCATGAAATTCATATATATTATACATACACAAAATAGGAGGTAATCATTTAGAATCATACAAATCAACACAACATGATCCTCGTAAAACCCTAACCAGTATAATCATGAATTTCAACTCAATATTCATCATAGACTATGATATGCTACTAAATACATCATATGACTAGGAATGCATCATGAAATCCACATTAAAACTAGTTATTCAAAACTTTACAACATACAGAAACCATGGGTCAAATTTAAAGTAAAGAAACTTGAGCTATGTGAAGGGAAGGGCTTCACAAATCAAACTCACATACCTTAGACAAAGATTTATGAAAGAGTTGAAGAAACTTGAAACCCTAGCTATTTCTTCAATGGAGGACCTTGGGAGACTTGAGAGGACATTTGGAAATTAGGTTTTGAAGAATGATTTAAGAATAGGGTCATTTGGGGGAGTTTTAGACTGATATAGGGTGTGTGGGAAGCCAAAAAGACATGATATTGGGCTTAGCGTGTGAGAAAAGGTCAAAAACACCCTTTTTTAAAGCTGGCTAGATAGTTTCACGAAACTCCATTTACGGGTCATAAGTCATTCCACAGCCCGCAGAGTGGGTCATACGAACTGACATCTGGACAGTGCTTCAGTAAAATGGGCATAACGTTTTGGTCCGAACTCCAAATGAGATAAAACAAGTTGCATTGGAAAGATAATTCAAAGCAATTTGATTTGGTATGTTGAATAGAACCTGATTCAAAGTGTGCTAAGAGATATTATGACTTGAAGTTGGCACATAAATGAACTCACACTAGAACTTAGGCGATCGAAATCGTTTGCACTCGACTTGATGAGAGAGAGGCCTGGCATTACATGAGGAGTCATGGAAGGGATAGATGACTATGTTAAGAGAATAGAATATATTAGAATTTCACTTTATAAAATCCACTGGGCAGGACAACGAGACCCCATTTACGGATCGTGGTCCATTCTACAAGCAGTAGATGGGGTTCGTCTGATAGAGTTTCAGAAATTCCTTCTCTAATTCTCACTCTACGATATGGTCTATGACTTGTAAAATCTATTACGAGTCATCAGATGAGTCATTAATGAAATCCCTAAAAGTTCCCAATTTCACCAAGTTTAACCTTCAATCCACGAGCACCACTCACGACCCATGGAACTCTTTACGACTTGTAGAACCCTTCATACATAGATGGCATACCAAACCTAAGTCACTGGAATACACACGTTGGAACAACGAACCAAAGTACGGCTCGTACATCAACATACGGCCTCTAAGGCCTCTCGTAAGAACCACTAATACTTGAAAATTTTCCAGGATACATTTTCCTTTTGCACCATCATAAGTCTCGACATATGGGGCCTTGCATTATGTCTATTATATTTGGTGATGATTTTATTGTTTGCCAAATCAATTCAGTAGATTGTCGATTGCTTACACCTGTCACCAAAAGTGACAGTACTCTTGAACTCTAATTATTGATGTGATTGACGATGGTCATTTTGATCACTGAATGTGTTTAGCGATACACCAAACTTGTTCAATGGGCAAAATACCCCATTAGCCAACATTTTTTCTGAGTTTCTTTTCTTCTCCTTATTGCTTACCCCTTGGCTAGATTCGCTTCATAGGTCGGTACAATTAAGGCCTTTGATGATAAAAGGTGTGATATGATTTGGGAAGAAGATAGGCAATCTCATCCCTTAGTGTATTAGTCCTTTTGAGGTCCTTAGCCAACTAGGAGGGGTGTCCCATAGCCTCACATGGCCACCCGAAAATGAAATCTCCATGGCTAACTCAAGGCAAAACATATACTCTCATATGTGCATGAAGGTGAAGTAATGTTTCAAGAATAAGCGTAAGGCCATGGAGGATGCTCATGAATCAAAGGTAGAGAAGGTTAGAGAGAAGACCTTGTTTGACTAATTTGAAGTTAGAAGGAAAAGGAACAAGGCAAGCTGAGAAAGAAAGTTCGCTAGGACACATGGAGCCATCCATGCAATAGTCCCAAGAGATCCATCCCAAAAGAGGTCCATGTGTAGGGTAACCCAACATAGATAAGCTCCCTTTAGTCCCAACCCTAGCGCAATGTGAAGTGAATCAGGGGGATTCTTTAACTCACTCCTTCATTTTGTGTTTTATTATTATTATTCTTTTACATTGATGGCAACGTTTCTTTTTAGGAGGGTGTGAGCATTTGTGTTGCCTATTGAGTTGGGACAATTCATTTTTGATATGTCATTAAATTAATCTTTTTATTTTGGTATGTAAATATTCTTTTACTTTGGATTGTAATAGATAGTAATAGTTTATTTTGAATTTTGTTTTTGTTTTTGATGGATGAATGCTTGTAAATGATGTTCTTGATATTTGTGACAAACTCCGTGCATACTTGAAAAGCCATTCAAATGTGTTTATCATGTCTTTAGTCCTTAGCAATTCGAGTATTGATAGTCCATATCTTTCATTTAAAAAGTGTCATGGATGAGGAGCATGTACTAACTCACCGATTAGTCTTTCTCATGTAGAATCAATCCTTGAATGGATTTGGTGCATCTTGGGTTGACTATGTGAGTATTAAGCTTGGATATGTGATGATCATGAATTATGAGTGTGTATTGCCAGTGTTTGAATGTAGATCCATTTTGCCAATGTAAGTTTAGAAATTTGTTGAACGGCATGTTTTGTAACATCTACAATTTGCTTGGTTTATTGTGAGGAGTGATTTGGTTGAATTTGTATTAGGAAAGGACCTTAGGCCATCTTTGGTTTCTTTTGAGTCCACTTTGACAATATAACCCTCCTTTGACATTGATTTGAATCCTTAGTGATCCCTTTTGAGGCTTGATCTTTTCTTTGGCAGCCATGTAGCCTCGACCTGTATTTTGAAAGATAATCCCTTCTTATTCCTCACCATTCTCTCCTTGAGCTTAAGTGGGCGAAAGTAGTGGCCAAAGGCCAAAGTTAAGGGAATTGGTAGAAGAGAGGTGTGATGTGCTGTCAAAATACAGCACATTTGATGCCTAAAACAAGGAATTTTGTGAGTTCTTAATGCAACTTTTTGTGGTCTTTAATTGCTTTTGTGTTGTTATTACAGAAAAGATAAGTTAGCATGATTTTGGAGAAAAACTGCAGATTTTGCTGAAGTGCAGAACATATGAGCTCACCTACGAGTCCCAGCCCAAGCAACAAGTCGTAAGGTGATCTCGCAGCCAGAAAGAGAGAGCAAAAATTAGAAATCTGCTAAGTGAAGGTCAGCCTTACGAGGCCAACCTATGAGTCGTAGGTCTCAATACGACTTGTATAGGTGGAATCATAGCAGGAAATAGAGAGCCAAAATTTTGGACCAAAAACTGAAGGCCTAGACTACGAGAGGAGCATACGAGTTGTAGCCCAAGTAATGACTCGTAACAGTAGTTTACCAAACACTTGACATGAGACCACGATTATGACTCGTAGGTCACCCTATGAGTCGTACCCACGAGACGTACCAGCTGCCAACTATCTTTTTTGTGTAATTTCTAGGGATAAATGTATAACTACTATAAATACTTTAAGTTAGGGTTTTATTTGGAGGAGAGACAAGACATGAACATTGAATTGCCTTTGAATATTCTCTCTAGAATATTTTTAGGGTTTTAGGAGGAGTGTAAATCATACATTGTAATCATTCATAATCTATCAAGCTTGGTTTGCAACTTGTAGTGTATCACTCTTTATTGCTTTGGTAAAATTCTCAATTATGTCTTGTATTTACATTTTTGTTGGTTTTGCCTTACCCATTAGTAGCTAAGCACCCACAACTTGGTGTTGTAGGAACTATGGGTAGTTGATTTGAGATGACCTAGATTTATTGCATTTCTATGACAGGGGTTTTATTCTCTATTCCCCTCATTATGATTGTTGTTTGGTGGTGGCCAACACCAAACACTGCCTACTATCACGATCCCGACCAAAGTAGTGACGAATAGGAAAAGGGGAGTAGATGACAGGATTCGATTGATGTGT
This sequence comes from Solanum medicagineum, assembly GCA_026153255.1. Classification (NCBI taxonomy): domain Eukaryota; kingdom Viridiplantae; phylum Streptophyta; class Magnoliopsida; order Solanales; family Solanaceae; genus Solanum; species Solanum medicagineum. The sequence continues at coordinate 11,021 of JAPFFP010036424.1, read as the reverse complement.
TCTCGTCTAATCAACCAAACCTGACCAAAGAGAGGTTGACAGGACAATAGGTAACGGTAAGTTGGCACACCATGGTTACCGACCAAGCACCATGGTGAAATTCGGCCTTCACCTTCACAAGAGGGATGGAAGAACCTAAGTTACCATCCTGCATACAAAGTTCCAATTGTAGTTATGTTGTCTAGGGTAATTGAGCCAACGAGCCATGGGGAACACAATTCCCATGTTTTCCCTGAATTTTAGTGTTTCCTCGCATAATAGCATAGTATTTATTTTATTTTTTTTCCAAATCGTAGACCCCCTCCCTCATTTGGAGATTTTAGTTATAAATACTCAAAATGATTGATAGTGAATTCTTATAGTCAAGCCTTGTATTCCTTGTGGATTCGACCCTAACCTTTGGTTAGATTAATTGCTGACAGCGACCGCTTTCTTACTGGAGCGTGAACATCATCAACAATTATGGTGTCGTCGCCGGGGAATACAGCTAGGTTTTTGACTTGATTTCACTATTAGTTAGTTCTAATGTCAATTTCGGAAGTCTCTTGTATTTTGCTTTTACTTTTTGTTTTTGTTGTTTAGTTTATCCACAAGTCGATTGGCACCATGACCAAACAAAAATTCTATGTCACAAGTAACTTGTCAGAAACCTTGCAGAGATGTATTCTGTTTTATGGGCAAGAGTCCAAATACCCCCAAACTCACCTACAAAATTTTACTCAAACGTTGAGGGGGGTTCTTGGGACAAGACATCTTGTTTGGGAGGCCATGGCTCTCAAGCTTTCCCATGACTCTCCGGAGTGAAGCTACTAAATGGTGGTCAATTCTCCCACTTGATGTTTGTTCTAAATCGGAGGAAGTGCAGAGAGTCTTCCTCATGAACTTCTATAAGGGGCCTAACAAGCAAGAGCTACAGTATAACATCTGCAATTTTAAAAAGGTGCCAGGAGAACCTTTGGTAGCAGCTTGGGAAAGGCATAAGAAGTGCCTAGGATGAATCGGAACAATTGTCTGACTAACAATGAATTGGCGGCTAGCTTCTACCAAACACTAACCTCTGAATAGGAAGGACATGCTGATGCCTTAATTAGAAGGGAGTGTTGGGCGTTTCTGAGGCAACCATTCAGAGAAATTGGCGAATACATAGATAGGTTGTCCGCTATCGCCCAAGTTTATCAACCACTGCAAAAGCAGATAGTGCCATCCATGAGTGCATCAGAGGGAACTTCAAGTGCTACCAGAAAAGAGAGTACACGTAATTGGCTCAGGTTACCGCACCAGCAATGCATCAGTGATAAACTCTCAAGGATAAAGTGTATACTTGAGCAAGTGCTTATCTAAACCAATGAACAAGAAGAGGTTGTACAGGAGATAAAGTTTGATGTCATCAAGGTGAACTACAAGGTGGACTAACAAGCAATGGAAATACATAGACTTGATGACAGGGTTGAGCAAATAGCAACATGATTAAAGCCTGTGCAAAGAGATCAGAGAAGGGTCCAGAGGAGTAAAGATGAGATTCCATCAACCAATGAGGAATTCTGAGTACTCATGATGACAAAGTCAAGCCAAAACGTTGAACAAGGCGCTTCTTGGGAGGCAACCCAAGTATCTTTCATGTTTATGTTTTATTTTAAGTATAATTTGGATGTTTAAGTTGTTAGGTAGTAGTTAGATACTTGTTTTTACTGTTTAGCAACATTGGATCAGTTGTATCGTTCTGGAAAGTGGTATAGTTTGAAGTATGGTTTGCAGGTATAGGTCAAGAGTTGAAAAGTTGAAGAAAATGGCACTTGCAGCAGCATCTACGAGCAGGCCTACGAGTCATAGTTAATACTATGACTTCATGCCCCGTAGAGGGAGACAATGAGTATCAAAAGTTGGCACACACACTACGAGCCAACCTTATGATTCGTAAGGTCCTATACGAGTCGTAAGTGGGGTTTGCAGTGCCCAGGTATGCATTCTAAATTTTTCTAAATGCTGAGGCCTGATACGAGACCAAGACCTACGAGTTGTAGGATACACTATGACTCGTAGTCGGGGTCTCGTAGACCCAATCTGCAAAATTTTAAAAGTGACTCGATTGGGTATATAAAAGGGCAAAGGCCTTTTGACTCCTTATTTCCCTTCTTGAAATGGTTTTTCTTCCCCTATAACCCCCCAAACACTATTTAATACTATTCCATTCAACCCTAAACCATTTTTCTATCAATATCTCCCAGCAAGTGCAGTCCACTTGGGTTTCAGCCTTTCTTCATCACATCATATCTTCATGTTTTCATCTGGTAAGTTTTCATGGTTAAGTTTGGTATATCCATACTATGATCTTAATTTATGGATATTTGAGTGAATTTTGTGTGATCATGGTAAGCGAAACCATTTGAAAATGATTTGGTTAGTGTGAAGAGTATGATTCGACCCTATATCTCCACCCTTGCTTAGTGATTATAAAGCTTGATGTTGTGGTCATATGAGATTGATTATGCTACTTGAGTGAGTATTTGTCAAGACCATGGTGGGGTTAAAATTCTTGAGTATTGGGGTGTTCTAATTTGTCTATGTGAAATACCCTTGTCTGGGTTTGTGAGACACTTTGTGTGCCTCTGTATGATCTACATTGTGGTTCAAATGGGTAATTTTCAAAATTAGTTCAACCTAGAAATGTTTTGAATGAGAGGAGGGATTCATGTTGCATCGTGCGATAATGATAAAATGGAGTGATTAGACCTGTTATAGGACCGACTTTGCGTTTTTGATTCCATATGCTTCTTGGTTGATTTGAGGTCATTGTGGAAAGGGTAGAGTCACCCAAGTTGCCTTCTATTTTCTGCTATGATCCACTACGAGTTATAGGTCACCCTACGAGACGTAGTGGCCCTTCGTAGAAGGCAACAGTCACCTATGGTGCCTTAACACTTTTCATACGAGATTACCCTATGATCCATAGCACTTATTACGACTGGTAGTGGTGGTCTTGTGGACCTGATCTGAGTTCTCAAAATGTTGCTGACATAAGGTACGAGCCCAGACTACGACTCGTAGGATATCCTACGAATTATACCTTCACCTCGTACCTACAGACCTGCATCTAGTTCAGTGTATTTACTTTAGGAATTTTGTTGTTTCTTGTTTGAGTGTTTTGTGTATTACTCATTTATTGGAATGAAACATCATGGGACTCATGATGTGGTATATGGTGACTTTTCAGATACAATGCCTCCAAAAGGGCAACAGGGTGTTGCCTCAACTTCGGGACACCGATTGACAGATGAGACATCAGAAGATGATCAGTCCACTAAGGAGATAGACGTGCACTCTGACCTTGAAGCTAGTGTGACTTTGACAAAATCCCAAGCAACAAGAGCTCCAATGGAAGTGTACAGTCCCTCCTAGTCTGAAGAGGAGGGTAATGAAGAAGGGTCATATGATGATATCTCACTTTCTAAGTCCAGTTCTCTTGAAGTTTCTCAAGCTCAGTCAGAGGATACTGCTCCCCCACAGCCAGCTGATTCTACTTCTACCGTCACCTCTACAGACCCCCAAAACACGAGATGGTGTGTTCCAAGGATGAAAAAGATTTATGAAATGGGACTGGAGCCAAAATGTCAAGGGAGGCTGGTGCAGAGATTCCACGAAAAGGCAAGGTTGAAAGACTCAGGGCTAAGCAATGTACCAGGGTTAGAGGATGAAATTAAGCACCACAGGTTAGGATGGCTATCACAAGTACTGGGAAAGTATGCCCCCTATTTGGTCCGAGAATTCTATGCCTCCTACTATGCTACCATTCGTAGAGATCTTCTAAGGCACAAGAAGTCTATTGAGCAACCACGGTTGAGTGAAGTTCTGTTCAGAGGAGAGGTGGTGGACATCTCAGAGGAAACTATTCGAAGGGTCCAGTTTGGGCCAAACTATAGGATGTCGCATTCCACTGTTGAGTATGACAATCGAATTGCAAGTATGAGAAGGGTGATTAATCAGAAGAATGTTGAGCTAAGAATAGATATCCTTAGATGGATAGTGAGCCAAATTTGCGAGGTAGGTGTTGAGCTGACGTAGGTCACAACCTACACTGAGTCTATTTAGAAGTCCCACCTCTCGTTCCGAGCAAAGTTTTGGTGGTCCATTATCCGCTGGTGCATCAAACCCATATTCACGGATAATGTGATCACATTGCAAAGGAAAGTATTGCTAGCTAGCATCTTGGCACTGTAGGAAATTGACTGGGCTCGCGTTATGGAAGAGCAGATCCACGAGTCGGCAGTCCACATCCAGCAGTCATTGTCGTTTCCCATCTTGATACATAGGTTATGCAAGGCGGCTGGGGTGTGGCTCTCTCTCCACTTAGACCCTCATATAAAGGTCGTGCATATGATGGACCCCAATCTAATCAAGGCTAATGAGAACTTAGTAGCCCTATAGAGAGTTGCTCTACCTCCTATTCCAGATCCATTCCTAGTTGAGCCTCAGACTCAGCATTTAACTCCAGCCACCATCAGTACTACTCCAGCTACTGCAGAGCCTTCCCCAGCTACTGAGATTGAGTCAACGTCGTCTTCTAGTACTCCCGCACCAGTGTCATCCACTATGCAGGTTGATTCTCTTTCTCTTATTTCTGTTATTCCTTTTCAGGGGATAGTGCTCAGGGTAGCTACAACGGAGCTCAGGCTATAGGCTTTAGCAACTCAAGTCAGACCATGGGTCAACCAGATCGTATGGGACTCAGAGGAGAGGGTAAAGGCATTCACCAGTGATTTGGTAGATGAGAGTGTTAGGGAGGTGGATGCCCGAGTACATGCATTCAAAGTGAGAGTCAACGGAGGCTTGAGGGTGCTTGGCCTGCTGACATGAGCGCAGTGACACAGGAATTGCCCAAGTTTAAGGCCGATTTATTGCAAACATTAGCTTCCCCTATTGTAGTCCCAGAGGAGGCACCGTCGGGTAATGAGGTTGTTAACTGGTAAGCTGACCGCCCACATGCCCACAGGAAGAGGCCCCTGAGACAGATGGCCCAGAGATGAGACAGAAGAGGCTTAGGCCTGATGACCCAGCAGCACCGGAGGAGGAGTCAACACCAGAGGAGGTGGTATAGGAGTCGATATAGATGGCAGTTATACAGAGAGATAGGGAGCAGAAGACTTCACATGGAGAGGGTAGCTCACGTACAGCTACGACCCAGATAGCTGAGGAAGAGGTCGTGACCCAGGACCCTGCTGATCAGACTGATATCGGTGCTTGAGCATCATGATGTTTGATCTTTTTGACCCCAGCCCTTTTCTTTTATCATACTTTGTTCTTTTTGTTAGATAATGTTTTTGTTGGGTTTGGATTTGTCTAAATATTTTATGTTGGATGTTGTTTTTATTTTTGTTTTGGATGTTAGTTTTTAAAATGTTGGTTTTTAATGTGTATGTATGTGTGTGTGTATATATATATTGTTTTTGTTCATGTCTTTATTTTGAGGACAAAGTATTCTATTTTGGTGGGGTGTGGGAAGATATGGAATAAGGTGAAGTCTGAGTAGCCTCGAGTACATAACTTCCCCTATTTTTGATCCCAAGGTTTTCTTGTTGTGTTTCTTTTTCCTTGTGGATGCTTAATTTCTATTGAACAAGCATGTTTAGGTAGGGTAGATAATGTGTAAATAAATGATAGTATGGTATTTTGGCGTATACATAGTCTTTAAATGTTTTTTGAATGATTTGAAAATTTTAGGTACCCATAAAATTTTTGAGATTATTGGTTATTGATGTAATCATGAATTTTGATTATCTGGTGATGTTGTTCTCATAATGTAAAGGTAAGTTGAGGCTGGAAGCATGATCTGTGAGTTTATACTTGACTGTGTGCAATGCCATGTGTATTGTGAGCTTATTTTGCTGCATTCATGAATCATGTATGGACTCAGAACTTGCCTTATTACTCTAAGACTAGTTTGGTAATGTGGTTGATTTGGAAGGGATCTTAGGCCTTTGTTCTTTTAGTGAGCCCACTTTTGCCTAAATGACCTACCAAATGAGCTAGTGAATCCCTTGTTCCAAATGTTTGAGCCTCTCATATACTCATTCTTTCTTGATACATAGCTAGCATAGCCTTGTTTTATAAAATACCGTAATATTGGCCTTGATCTATCCTTGAACATGTGAACCTTGATTGAGGCTAAAAGCCTAAGTTGAGGGTAGCCCTTATTTTGGTAAAGTAATAAAAATATGGTGGTTAGTTGGGAAAGAGAGAAAGAAATGAAAAATCATGAGCCGGGTGAGGAAAAAGAAATGAAAAGTGCCTTGAATTGAGAAAACAAATTAGCAAAAATGAGTTCAAGAAATAAGGCACAGCTGAAAAGAGAAAGAAAGCACCCGGGGAAAGCTTGAAACAAGAGAATAAGGGTGGATTTAGTGGAAATGGTTGGCTTATGAAGGTAAAGGCCTTGGTAAACATGGTTCAAGGATAGCTTTTAGTGACTACTTGCCTAAAATGCCATACCAAAGACCCATGAGCCTATGTTACAAGTCATTAAGTCCTAAAGTGATCCAAATCCACTCTGTCACCAATCCGAAAATTGAGTATACGGGCAAGCCTATAGTGTTATTCATTTTGTATGAATTTTATTTATGAGAGTGAGAATGTTTCTACAGTCCCTGAATTTTAAATGTTTTTTAGGTGAGTAAGAGGGACTTCATTTCTGTGAGGGCATTTGCTCTACTTGATTAGCATATGACTATACTAGTGATTGTGGATGATTGATGCTCCTTAGCTTATCATAGTTGGGTTGCCAGATGCATCTTTGTGTTTTGTTTTACTTAGTAACCTTGCAATCTTATTTTGCAAATGAAAGTTGGGTACCTGAATTAGAGTAAATAATGTATATGCCATTAGTAATAACTGTTATGTGTCTCTCATTGTCTACTTAGATTGAGTCGTCGCTTGAGGACAAGCAACAGCTCTACGTTGAGGGTGTTGATGTATTGTCAAAATACAACACATTTGATTCCTAAAACAAGGAATTTTGAGAGTTCTTAATGCGTCTTTTTATGGTTTTTATGTGTTTTTTGTTGTTATTGTAGAAAAAGTAGGTTGACATGATTTTGGAGAAAAACTGCAGATTTTGCTGAAGTGCAGACCATATGAGCTCACTTACTAGTTGTAGCCCAAGCAATGAGTCATAAGGTGATCTTGTAGCCAGAAACAAAGAGCAAAAATTAGAAATCTGCTAAGTGGAGGTCAGCTTTACGAGGCCACCTTACAAGTCGTAGGTCTCAATACACCTCGTATAGGTAGAATCGTAGCAGGAAACAGAGAGCCAAAACTTTGGACCAAAAACTAAAGGCCTAGACTACGAGAGGAGCATACGAGTCGTATCCTAAGTAATGGCACGTACCAGTGGGTCGTGTCAGTTGAGTCCAAAATGCTAAACACCTGATACGAGACCCCAATTATGACTCGTAGGTCGCCCTATGAGTCATACCTGCAAGATGTACCAGCTGCCAACTGTCTTTTTTGTGTAATTTTTAGGGCTAAATGTGTAACTACTATAAATACTTTAAGTCAGGGTTTTCTTTGGAGGAGATACCAGACTTGAACATTGAATTGCCTTTGAATATTCTCTCTAGAATATTTTTAGGGTTTTAGGATAGATTTTAATTCTCTTTGAAAACCCACTTTTGGGGAGTGCAAATCATACATTATAATCATTCTCAATCTATCAAGCTTATGGTTTGCAACTTGTGGTGTATCACTCTTCATTGCTTTGGTGAAATTCTCAACAATATCTTGTATTTGCATTTTTGTTGGTTTTGCCTTAACCATGAGTAACTAAGCACCCACAAATTGGGGTTGTGGGAACCATGAGTAGTTGATTTGAGATGACCTAGATTTATTGCATTTCTATAATTGGGATTTTATTGTCTATTTCCCTTTATTATGATTGTTGTTTGGTGGTGGCCAACACTAAACACTGCCTACTATCACGATCCCGACCAAGGTAGTGATGAATAGGACAAGGGGAGTAAATGACAGGATTCGATTGATGTATTCTCATTTAATTAACCAAACCTGACCAAGGGGAGGTTGACTAGGACAATAGGTAACAGTCAGTTGGCATACCATGGTTGCCGACTAAGCGCCATGGTGAAATTTGACCTTCACCTTCACAAGAGGGCTGGAAGAACCTAAGTTACTGTCTTGTATGCGAAGTTCCAATTGTAGTTATATTGTCTAGGGTAATCGAGTCAACGAGCCATGGGAAACACAATTCCTAAGTTGCCCTGCATTTGAGTGTTTCCTCATATAATATCATAGTATTTATTTTATTTTTATTTCCAAATCGTAAACCCCCCCCCCCTATTTGGGGATTTTAGTTATAAATACTCAAAATGATTGATAGTGAGTTCTTGTAGTTAAGCCCTGTATTCCCTGTGGTTTCGACCCTAACCTTCGATTCGATTAATTGTTGACAGTGATCACTTTCTTATTGGAGCGTGAACATCATCAAGGTGTCTCATGTAAAAGTTGAGGAAAGAAAAAGAAAAAGATAGAAAAGAGAGGAGTCCTTACATGATGAGAGAAAGAAAAAGAGGTAAAATGTTGAAAAATGATGAAAAGATGAAGAATTTTCTTAAAAAAGAGGGCCCTCAAAAATTGTTAAAGAGTGGTTGCAATGGAGACACCTAGGATTGAAAAATAAAAGCAAGAAGATGTCAATGGGAGAAAGAAAAGAATGAGGATCAAAGGAATCATGAGCGAGAGAAGTGTGTGTATAATTCAAGGTGGGATGAGCCACAATTACTTATATGCTATCCTACACATCCTTAAGCCTACATTACAGCCGGAATAAAGTCATTTAGGATCCTATTCCAGATAAAATCAAGTGAACTTTGATTGAGAATAAGGGCAAGCCTATGGGTTGAAGTTTACATGTCATTTCTCATTTGTGAGAGTGAATATTGAATAAATCCTTAGAATTAATGTTTTAATCTTGTGTGTATAGGATCTTCTTTGGCGTGAGGGCAAATGGTGATATCCTTGGGCAGTAATTAGCAGTCTCATGATGATTGTGGGGTATAGCCATGTCTTGAGCACTCTTTAGTCACCTCTTAAGGCTTTAAAATTGCGTCAGTGGTTTGTGGAAGCTTCGAGGATGGACGACAAAGGTAGGCTTATATGTGTTGCTCCCTATGGCCTTATTTGCAAGCATTGAGTTAGAATGGTTGGTATTTGATTTTCTTGAGGGAAAGTAAAAGTTTAAGTTATGGTGTTTATGAATCTAGATCTTGAACTCATTTGGGGCTTATAATGTACAGAAATATCGTCCTTGATGTGCTATTATGCTTCATAAGTTGATTAATATGTATGTTTTATGCTAGAAAAGAGGATTGCATACAATACTCAATAAAATAAGGAAAATGAGGAAAAAAATGCTAAAAAGGTAGTTATACAGACATTGCTGAGACATTCGGCGGATCGTCGAAGTGCAACTTAGACCGCCTAATATTGCAGTGTTCTGATGTGCTATCAAAATACAGCACTTTTAATGCTTAAAACTTGGAATTTTGTGTGTTCTCAGTGCAATGTTAGTTGGTTTTATGTGTTTTTGTGTTTAATTTGCAGGATTATAGGGTTGGCCTTGATTTTGGCAAGAAAATGCAGAAGTTGCTGATTTTGGTGATGTACGAGACCCTTTATGGGCCGTAGTGCACTTTACGGGCCAAGAAGGAGATTTCGTGGACAATTCCAATGAGGGGCTAATTTTCTGAAGTTTGTTCTACGAACATGAAGATGGGACATGGATTAGTTTGTGAATTGTGGAACATGTTCGTGCTGTGGCGATCAAAGAAGAGGTACTTTCTAAAGGTCATAAAACACTTTACCGGTCATAGAGAGGTATCGAAGATCTCAAGCCCAGTTTTCCAGCCACATTAACGATACCCCAATTATGGGCCGTGGAATACAATACGGCCCATAAAGTTGTTCGTGAGACATGCCGACCCCGCTATCCTATTTTGTTTTGGAATTGTATTTAAAATATTATAAATAGGTTTTTAGGTTATTTTTCATGAAGTAAACGGAGAGCTTGATAGTTAGAGAGGAAAAATACTAAGATTGAGTAGAGATAGCATTGGAGAGTTTTGTGAAACACTTATACTTTGATTTAATCTTTAATCTTGTTATTCTCTTTGAAGCTTGGATTTGCTTGTCTTAATTCAATTGTGTAAGTGCTCTATTATGTTGTTCTGATTCGTAAGTCTTGCATTTACACAAATCATGAGTAGTTAAATCCACACTAGGGTTGTGGAAACCATGAAGAACTAACAAGGTAAAACTGGATAAATAATAATTCTTGGAAAGTGTGCATGCATGTATTATTTAACTCTCTTCGTTTTGCATGTTTTCTGATGGTGGCCAACATTAGAACCTGCCTAGTGTTACTGACTGGACCAAAATAGTGATGAATAGAAAAGAGATTAATTAATAGGATTCGATTTAATGTGTTCTTGTCTAATCAACCGAACTAAGCAAGGGGAGGTTGTCCTAGGACAAATAGGTAAGGATTAGTAATGCGCATTACGGAGATGGGCCATGTCACGTAGTGAATTTCGCCTCTCATCTGGACCAAAGGATTTGGCAAACTTAACATACCGTCTTGCATGCTACACTTTAAAAAAGAATTAGGTTTATCCCATGATACTAAGTTAGGGAATCATGGGAACACAATACCCTTGTTTCTGTCCATATTGATTTGACTCTTGTATTAGTTAGGTCTATTTTTCTACTGATTATTGCAAACACCACCCCCCTTTGGGAAGTAAGTTGATTAATCATTCAAATTATATTAATTGAATTCTCCTAAGCTTGCTTATTCCCTTGAGTTCGACCCTAACCTTGGTTAGGTTCTATTTCTTGACAACGATTGTTTTATGCTAAGAAAAAAAGAGGTGTAACTTGGAAGACATTATGTTCAAACCCCCAAGTTCTTGACAAAAAGGTGATGCAGGTAGAGGTTCGACAAATCGCCAAACATGATC
>JAPFFP010036413.1:0-15269 GCA_026153255.1 Solanum medicagineum | reverse complement strand
CAACCTTATGACCTACTTCACCACAACCATAGCAAGCATTAAAATTTCTCAAACATGGGCCATTATGGTTCTTATCAAATCTTTTGCACTTAGGGTTAGACACCCCACCACCACCACCTTGGAATCTTGGATTATCATTAGCAAATATCTTATTAGGAGCATTCGAAGACACTTTTCCTTGAAACTTGTGGCCTTTAGGAAATCGGCAATCCTTGGAACCCTGAAGTCCACCTTCAAAACGAGCCCTCTTGGACTTACCACTTCTTCATTTTCTAAGCTTTTCCCCCTGTAGTCGCTCGGCATAAGTCATGAGCCGAGACAAGTCCATATCACCAACAAGCATGGAGGTACTACACTTCTCATCAACCAAGTTAGACACTCCCGACACAAATTTGTTCATCCTTGATCTAGGTTCGGCAACCAATTGTGGAGCATACTTGGATAGCTTGTTAAACTTGAGGGCATACTCCATCACACTCATGGAACCTTGCTTAAGGTTCATAAAATCCATCATCTTAGCCTCCATTAGCTTGATCGGAAAGAACCGGTTGAGGAATATGGCTTTGAACTCTTCCCAAGGAATAGCATTATCTTTCCCCTTCTCCAACTTCCATTGTGTAAACCAAATTTAAGCCACCCCTTTGAGTTGGTAGGCCTCCAACTTCATGTTTTCCTCCGAATTGACCCCCATAATGGGTAACACCATATACACATCATCTATGAACTCTTGGGGATCCTCATTCGTCTTAGATCCATGGAACTCAAATGGGTTTATTCTTGTGAAATCCCTCACCCTAGAAGCCGGAGTGGGAGCATGAGGGACTTGTTTCCCTTGGTTAATCTGGTTGGTCATAGTATGAGCCAACATTGTAATAGCATCTCGGAATTCATCTTGGGCTACCCCTCCTCCTTGAGGAGCTTGAGGAGTGGGAGGGGCCTACTGCTCTTCGGGTGTACGGGCTCTCCCTAGGCTCCCTCTTGGAGTCGACACAAACTATAAGAGCAAAGATCATTCATTAGGGGAAAAGCCTTACACTTATATCTAAAGCACGACATAGACCACGAAGAAGTGAAAAATTTTCTTAAATATCTCATAGCCTCCCGTTCATAGTTTTGGCATGCTTCACAACTATGAATAAAACTCTAATTGACGCGGTGTGTTGGATCCCGGGGACCATTAACAACCTGAAGCTCTGATACCATGTTTGTCACGACCCAATCCTAGGGCCTAGACATGACACGGTTAACGGGGAACCCGAGTGTACCCCAAACAGGCCTCTTAGCATATCAATCACACATCCATGGTCGCGAAAGCAAAATAAACAGCAACAGGAAATATAAATAAGGGGAAGCGAGACTAAGGGAAGTCTTTGATAATCATAAAGGCATACAAGAGTCAACCTCATAGCATAAATACATCATAATATCCAACAACACTTCTAACATGAAATGGAGCGGGGACCAAGACACTTTTCAGGCTCACCCTCATAGTAACCAGTGTTCAACATAAAGAAGTCTCAAATAGAAAGAGTAACATAAATAGTGTCCTCGGACTTGAGGAATCACCAAAGCTTATCTCCGAAGTACCGAACTATCGACGTGGAGGATGATCAAAAGGTGCTTGGATCCCTACATGGTAATATCATGTAGGCATAAAGTATGTATTAGTATGTTTGGATGTACTAAAGTATTTAAGATTCAATGCAAATAGACATAAGCCACTATAGTAAAAATGCATCATCATAGGCAATAGATTAGTGTAATTCAATATGGCATGCATGATTAATTCTTGAAGTAAAACATGCTTTTAAATCATACAACTTGCATAGTGCATATAACTGTTTGGGAATAGAACTCAACCTACATAGACCATGCGAGCTACTACTTGGAGTCTAAGGCATGTCACACTCTTGATAAGGTGATCGAGGCATGTCACCCCCTCAACAAGGTGATCGAGGCATGTCACCCTCAGACAAGTTCTAGTTTACTTGCAATGGTAGCCATACATTGAATAATCTGAGGCATGTCACTCCCTTGTCAAGGTGATCGAGGCATGTCACCCCCTCGACAAGGTGTGGTATAACTAGATGGATCCACTAGAAAGCCATAAGAGAGATTATGTATAAACCTATGGTGGTACATAGTTAAGAGACAAAAACTTTATATAAGGATCCCTTGAGGCGAGATCCCATCTTAAGCCACAATCGGTGCTAAGTCTAATCCCATGGAATAGTTAAAATAATCATACTTTAGTCATAACATGATTAACTTGTAAGAGACAGGATAACATGACTTGAGTAGCTCATAAACATGCTTGACGTCTAATAGTGAGCCTAACTTGAACATGAGGATCGGTAAAAATCATACATGATCCCTTGTTTTAACAATAACAGCTCACAACAGGTAAAAATCTTAAAATAGGGATTAACTTGATACTTGCAACATCAAAGATACTTTTCATGAATTCAGTACCTGCTTGAAAGCCCTTAATCATCATGAAGTCACTTCACTTATAAATTATGTAATATATCATTAATAACTTGAGAATTCTTGACGTAACATTTTATCGAACACATGGTGGGTTCATGATACTTGTTCAAAATCATGCAATTCAAGAATGAAATATACATGGGAAAACTTAATGCAAATCAACCTACAACATGTGGTAAAACCCCATGCAGGGTACCTTGAAATCCATCATTAAAACTCATAATAGATCACAGTTTCATAGCTCAAAACATGTATAGTCTCATTAGACAAGATCAACTATAATGTAAGCTTAAAATAAACACCCATGCATAATCAACAAGACTTTGATAAAACCCCAATATAATTCATGTTCATATTTCATAATAAAAGATACACATAAGTGATACAACTTGAAATCATGCAATTTTCATAAAAAGGAAGATTGGGCTCCATGGGTGAAAGGATCCAATGGATGAAACCCACATACCTCAAATTTTGGTTTTCTTGAGATGAGTTTGAAGGAAACTTAGAGCTTGAAGTGAATCCTTGAGTTTCAAAGTTGAGCTTGAAATCCTTAAATTTGGAATGGGATATTTGGTTAAGTCTTAGTGAGGTTTTTATAAGGGTTTTGAGTAATATATAGTTGAAAAATGGCTAAGTATTTGTGATTTCATGTTTTAGCGGGCATGAGGCTATGAACCTAATGTCCTTGGGCACATAGGAAAAACTAAGGAAAAAGTTGTACTGATCCGCGTCTTGTCCGCGATGCAGACCAAACGCAAGGAAAGATTTTACACTGCTCCATGCCCTTGGTGCATTGCGGCCAGGGTGCAGATGCTCTCTATAAATCGAAAATTAGTGAAAATTATTTTTCGCTACAGGTCCTCTAAAATCTGAGTTATACACATTCCCCTCTCAATTTTCCCCTTGACCGAGAATATGAAGTCAAATTTTCAATATCGTGCATCGATTTTGAGATATATGAAAATTACAATTATGGGCATTTCAAAGCACATTTTGTGGCATTTCATCATGGGTGTGACTTTTAAGTAAACCCAATCACCAACCTTAAACTCAAGTTCTCTTCTCCTCACATCAGTGTAAGGCTTTTATCTACTTTGGGCTATTTTCAATCTCTCCCTTATCAACCTCACCTTCTCCAAGGTTTCCATGACCAAATCTGAACCTATTAAAGCCTTCTCCCCCACTTCAAGCCACCCAACCTGGGATCTACAACGCCTACCATATAAAGCTTCAAAGGGATCCATACCAATGCTTGAGTGGTAACTATTGTTGTAAGCAAATTCAATAAGTGGAAGATGTTCATCCCAACTACCCTTAAACACCAAAACACAAGCTCTAAGCATATCCTCAAGAGTTTGGATGGTCCTCTCGGCTTGACCATCCGTTTGAGTATGAAAACCCGTGCAAAGCTTAACCTTGGTACCAAGACCTCTTTGGAAGGACCTCCAAAAGTTAGAAGTGAATTGAGCACCACGATCTGAAATGATAGACAAAGGCAACCTATGCAATCTAACCAACTCATGAATGTACAACTTTGCATAATCTTCAGCCATAAGTAGTTTTGACTGGTAGGAAGTGAGCCAACTTTGTCATTTTATCCACAACAACACAAATAGAGTTGAAATGTTTCCTAATCTTAGGCCCAACCAAAAAATTCATGTTGATCTCTTCCCACTTCCAAGTAGGAATTTCTATATCTTGGGCTAGGCCACCCGGCTTGATGTTCGACTTTCACTTGTTGGCATTTGTGACATCTGGATATGAACTTGGTAATGTTCCCTCTTCATACCTCTGCACCAATACAACTCCTTCAAGTCTTTCTACATCTTTGTAGAACTGGGGTGAATGGAATAGGATAAATTATGGGCCTTCTTCAAGATCAACTCCCTTAAGTCATCAACATTAGGTACAAACAATCTACCTTGGTACCTAAGGGCACCATCCCCCCATTGGAATAAAACCTCTACGTTACCATCTTTGACCAAGGCCTTCAACTCTAGCAAGGAAGGGTCAAGATCTTGTTTTGCCTTTACCTCCTCAATCAAGGAAGATCAAAAACCATCCACAACCACTACATCACCATTATCAACTTCATCAAACCTAACCCCCAATCTAGCCAATCGGTGAACCTCTCTAGCTACCTCCTTGCCACCATTATCAAGATGAGCTAGACTACGCATGGATACTCTACTTAGAGCATTGGCCACAACATTAGCTTTGCCGGGAGAATAATGCTCACTCATATCTTAATCTTTATGGAGCTCTAACCAATTTATTTGTCTCAAGTTAAGGTCTTTTTGGGTGAAAACATATTGGAGACTCTTATGGTCGGTAAACACATCAACATTAAACCTATACAAATAATGACGCCATATCTTCAAGGCAAACACCACAACCGCCAATTCAAGATCATGGGTGGGATAATTCTTCTCATATACTTTAAGTTTCCTAGAGGCATATGCGATCACTTTACCATTTTTCATCAAAACACACCCCAAAACATTTCTTGAGGCATCACAATATACCACAAACCATTCCAACCCTTCCGGTAGTGCCATGATAGGAGCAAAGACAAGCTTATCTTTCAAAATTTGAAAACTCTTCTCACATTTATTGGTCCACATGAATTTTGACTTCTTTTGTGTCAACTTATTCATAAGAGAAGCAATAAAAGAGAAACCATTTACAATCCTGCGGTAATAACCCGCCAAACCCAATAAACTCCTAATATCCGATGGAGTGAAGGGCCTAGGTCAGTTTCTTATCACCTCTGTTTTCTTAGGATCCACCTTAATGCCATCACCTAACACCACATGCCCCAAAAATGCAACCTCTTTCAACCAAAACTCACATTTCTCATATTTAGCATACAACCTCTCCTCCCTCAAGATTTGCAATACTACCCTCAAGTGATTCACATAGTCTTCCTCACTATGGTTATAAATCAAGATAATCAATAAAGACTACCACAAACAAGTCAAGGTAGGGTTTAAGGACCCTATTCATGAGATCCATAAATATAGTTGGTGGATTAGTCAATCCAAAGGACATAACCACAAACTCAAAGTGCACATACCTAGTCCGGAAAACTGTCTTGGGAATATCACATTCCCTTACTTTCACTTGGTGATACCCGGACTAAAGATCAATCTTAGAAAAGTGACTAGCCCCTTGAGTTGATCAAAAAGGTCATCAATCCTTTGTAGAGGGTACTTTTTCTTTATGGTGACTCTATCAAGTTTTCGGTAATCAATGCACATCCAAAGGGAACCATCCTTTTTCTTCACAAATGATACTGTGCACCCCAAGGTGAATTACTAGGCCTTATGAACCCTTTTCCAAAAAATCCCTCAATTGCTCCTTTAACTCCTTCAATTCTGTTGGGGCCATACGGTAAGGGGGTAATGGGGATGGGTTGAGTATCGGGAAGGAGGTCTATTTCAAAGTCAATTTCCCTTTTGAGAGGAATACCAAAAAGTTCATCGGGAAAGACATTAAGAAACTCATTGACCACCGAAACCGACTCAATTGGAAGGACTTTAGACTTTACATCCCTAACCCTCATAAGATGTTAAAGGCAACCCTTACAAATCAAATTTTGGGCTTTAAGACAAGAAATGAATTTACACTTGACCATCACATTATGACTTTCCCACTCAAGGGAGGGCTTATTAGGGAATGGGAATTCAACCCTATGGGTTCTACAATCATTAGAAACATAATATGCATGCAACCAATCCATCCCAAGAATAATATGAAAATCTACCATGTCAAGCTCAAGAAAATCACAAGGTAAGACTTTTTGCAATATGAAAACTGGACAATTTCTATATACTCTTTTAGCAACAAAAGACTAACCAACAGGAGTAGACACTTCATAAGGTTCACCTAACAATTCTAGACACACATGAAGCTTTTTAGAAACAAAAGAAGTAACAATAGAAAGAGTGGCACCCGGGTCTATCAATGCATACACATCAAAATAAAAAAACCTTTAACATACTGATGATGACATTGGGAACCTCATCCACCCTTTGTTTCCCTTGAAGTGCATAGAATCTATTTTGCCTTGGAGCACCCATTGTTGGCCTCCCTTTGCCCTTGGACCTGCATTAGCACCATTGCCCTGTGGATTACCATCTCTACCTCTGTTTTGAGCATGAGGACAATCAATAACCTTGTGCCCATTTCACCACAACCAAAGCAAGCATTAGAATTATTCAAACACGGACCACCATGGTTCCTTCCACACTTTTCACACTTAGGGTGAGTTCCCACCATTACCACCTTAGAATCTTGGAGTATCATTAGAAAATCTCTTATTAGAAGCAATGGAAGACCCTTGGCCTTGGAACTTGTGCCTTGAGGAAGCTGGCCAACTTTGGAAACCACCTTCAAAATGATCCCTCTTGGATCACCACTTCTTCTTTTACTAAACTTTCCCCCCTCTAGTTGCTAGACATAGGTCATGAGCCGAGACAAATCCATATCTTTTACTAGCATGGTGGTATGACACTGCTCATTACCCAAGTCGGACACTCCCGACAATTTGTTTGTTCGTCCTTGATCTAGGTTCGGCAACCAATTGTGGAGCATACTTAGAGAGCTTGTTGAACTTGAAGGAATACTCCCTCACATTCATGGAACCTTGCTTAAGGCTCATAAACTCTATCATCTTGGCTCCCCTTAGCTCGATAGGAAAGAACCGGTTGAGGAATGTGACTTTGAACTCTTCCCAAGGGATAGCATTATTATTCCCCTTCTCCAAATTCCATTGAGAAAACCAGATTTGAGCCACCCCTTTGAGTTGGTAGGTCGCCAACTCCGCCTTTTCCTCTGAATTGACCCCATGATGGATAGCACCTTGTACACCTCATCTTTGAACTCTTGGGGAACCTCATCCATCTTGGATCCATAGAACTCTGGTGGGTTCATTGTTGTGAAATCTCTCACCCTAGAAGTCGGAATGGTAGCATGAGGGGCTTAGGCCCCTTGGTTAATTTGGTTGGTCATAGCATGAGCCAACATTGTAATAGAATCTCGAAACTCATCTTCGGCTACCCTCCTCCTTGAGGAGCTTGAGGAGCTGGAGGGGTCGGTTGCTCTTCGGGTGTACGGGCTCTCCTTAATCTCTCTCTTGGAATCGACATGATCTTGAAGAGCAAAGAGCATTCTGTAGGGGAAAAGCCTTACACTTAAATCTAAAGCACGATATAGACCATGAAAGAGTGAAACATATTCTAAAATGCCTCATAGCCTCCCTTTCATAGTTGTGGCGCGCTTTACAACCATGAATAAGACTCTAATCGACGTGGTGTGTTGGATTTTGAGGACCATTAATAACCTAGTGCTTTGATATCAAGTTTATCTTGATCCAAGTCTAGGGCCTAGACATGAGACGGCGAATAGGGAACCCGAAGGGATAGTCAAGCTCATAGCACAAGTACATCATAATATCCAACAACACCTATAACATAGAATGGAGCAGGGGCCAAGACACTTTCTGGGCTCACCCTCACAGTAACAAGTTTTCAATATAAAGAAGTCTTCAAATAACAAGAGTAATGAAGATAGTGTCATCGGACTTGGGGACTCACCTATGCTTATCTCTGAAGTATCGAACAAGCCACGTGGAGTATGATCGAATGGAGCTCCGGTTCCTACATAGTAGTACCATGTAGGCATAAAGTATGCGTTAGTACTTTTGAATGTACTAAGTATGCAGGATGCAATGCAACAAAACATAAGCCAATATAGTCAAAATCCATAATCATATCATTGGATATATATAATCTCATTATGGCATGCATGATCAACGCTCATAATAAAACATGCTTGTAAATCATTCATCTTGCAGAATATATATAGCATATATATATATGTGAAGTGACCTGCACCGGCATAGATCAAACAACAACAACTTAGACTCCGACGCCTGACACCCCCTCGGTTCAGGTGATCGGTCATGACACCCTCCGACGAAGTGTGGTCTACTTGCCAAAGCAAGCTAAACATGATAACATGAACTAGATGGATCCACTAGTATAGAAAAGATAATAATCATAATCCTATGGTGGCATATAGTTCAGAGACTAAAGACTTTATGTAAGACCCCTTGAGTCGAGCCCCCATCTTAAACCTTAATCGATGCTAAGTCAAATCCCACGGAATACTTGAAATAGTCATAACTTGTATAACTTGTAAGAAACATGAAAGATGACATGAGTATCTATTGAAACATTCTTGACCTTTATTAGTGAGCCTACCTTGAAACATGAGAGTAGATCATAATCATACATGAACCCTTGCTTTAACATGAATGCCTCACAAGACGTAAAAATCTTGAAATAGGGCTTAACTTGATACTTGCAAAATCGTAGATACTTTTCATGAATTCAATACATGCTTGAAAGCCCTTAGTCATCATGAAGTCACTTGACTTATAAATCATGTAATAGATCATCAATAACTTGAGAATTCTTGTCTTGACATTTTATCAAACACATGGTGGGTTCATGATACTTGTTCAAAATATGCAATTCAAAAGTGAAATAAGTTGAGTAAACTCAATGCAAATCAACCCACCAACATGTAGTAAAACCCTCATATAGGGTACCTTGAAATCCATCATTAAAACTCATAATCGATCATAGTTTCATAGCTCAAAACATGCATAGTCTCAATAGACAAAATTAATTTATGGTATAAGCTTGAAATAGATAGTCATGCATAATCAATCAATATTTAGAATACCTTGACATAACTTATATTCATAATTCATAATAAGAGATACCCATAGGTAATACAACTTGAAAACATACGATTTTCATAAAAAGGAATATTGGGCTCCATGGGTGAAAGGATCCAGTGGATGAAATTCACATACCACAAACTTGGGTTTTCTTGAGAAGAGCTTGAAGGGAATTGGAAGCTTGAATTGAATCCTTGAGTTCCAAAGTTAAGCTTGAAATCCTTGAATTCGGAATGAGATATTTCATTAAGTCTTGGTGGTTTTCATAAGGATATTGAGTATCATAGAGTTAAGAGTGACATAGAGTTGAAAAATGGCTAAGTATGGGTGATTTCACGTTTCAGTGGACATTGCGCTATGACCCCAATGCCATTGGGCGCATAAAAAAACCAAGGCAAATTTTGTATAGGTTCATGTCTGTTCGACGATGCGGACCAAACACGAAGATGAAAAGAACATTGCTCCATACCTCTGGCGCGTCGCGGCTAGGGCACAGATGCTCTCCGAAAATCAGAAATTAGCGAATTTTCACTATGGGTCCTCGAAAATCTGAGTTATGCCCATTTCCCACACAATTTTTTCCCTGATCAAGAATATGAAGTCATATTTTCGATATCATGCGAACTTTGAGATATATAGAAATTGTGATTATGGGCATTCCAAAGCACATTTTTGGGGCGTTTCAACTGGTATCACATGTAAAGTGTCTAATGTGGAACACAATAGAAAATAAACATAAGTCTGACTTGCAGTCTTCAAATAGAGAAAAAGATGAATAGAAAGGACTCTAATAGTCTTCCAAAATATCCAAGTTGCTACCTTTCGAATATTCAGAAGCTCAGTTCATATAGTAGGAAGCTAACTCAGGTGGAATCAGACTCATAACCTACATACATGTGTAGATTTAAGGGTGAGTACCAAAACAATAGGCACTAGCAAGAGGATCTAAATGCAAGTAAAGCATACAAAACAAAATACTCTTTCCATATCAACCACAAACCACCGAACTACACACTTGCAGTTAGAAAAGTCCCAGCATAACAACAATATACAAATACATCAATACATCAATTTCTCTCAATAGTTACCACGAGATATAGATCAAATATCCAACAATATTTCCATATACAACTTGGTTATACAAGAAATATATTCAGATAACTTTAGATACTCAACAAGTACAGTTCAGACATAATCATCTCATAGTCATTCTCAATAACTGAATTAAGTCATAATCACAAGGTAAAATGATATGATATGTAGTGAAATGAAATGATGTATATGTTATGTCATGTAATCATCTGTCCTATAATATACATCTGCTGATATAATTAGTCTGGAATCCATGTGGGACATATCTATCCATGTACCTAGCTCGAAGTGTGAGGCTCGACCCCAATATATAATCAATGTCATATACCATGTACGTGTGACCCGTACCCTATTTCTCATTTGTGTTTCATGCCACAACTCGTGTGGATCGTCCCCTATTTCTTTATTGTGTTACATGGCACAACTCGTGTGGCCCGTCCCCTATTTCCCATCAGTGTTTCATTAGTTGTCATGTCCCGAGTCTACATCCTGAACCTGGTCCATACTCAGAAACTATTGCTAGTCCCCAAGCGAACCCTTGGCCTAACTTAGTCGCTAAACTAAAGAATTTAACTTGCATGCAAAAGCTTTGTAAGATGAACCTGTAAAACATTTAATATAACTTGAAGAATTTCAATCCTTCTCTATATATATAATGAAAATATCTTTTAATACAAATACTAATAATACTTATAGTTTCTGAATGAATAGACTGGACTAACTCTCTAACTTTATCCATGAATCCTCAACTATATTTAAGATAAGTGTCATAACAAGATCCATGACTACTTGAATGTAAAATGAACAAAATAAACTAACTAACTAAGTCCTCTGCGAAGAGGTCACCAACTACTACTGAAAAGTTGTCATATGAATATCTGCAATCATATGTACCTGAATCAATATAATAAAATGATGCAGTGCCAAAGGGCATGTCACGACTACGGCCTAGGAGTGATATGGAGAATGGGAACCCAAGAGTCTCCAAACAAGCCTCATAGCATCCACATACACTTCATCAATTTGTAAGCGCATAATTAAACAACAAGCACATAATTCTAAGGAAAATAGGGCTTTGGACTCAAGCTATAGGGATGTTATAGGGAAAAGGGATATGCATGAATTCACGTAGTAAATAGGGACTAAAGGGCAGGTAAGTATAACTCACACTATGGGGGGCAAGTACTTGAGTGTTTCAAAATTCCCACATCTCATCATAACCATATCATCATTGCATAATACATAATCATAGCATCCTAAACATAAACATAACATACACGTACGAAAGATTTCATGATATCCAACAATGCCTCTAGTACATAGAATAGGACTGGGGCCCATGTATCAAGCTCACCCTCAACGTAAAGACATAAGTTAATATAACGTAATAGGTAGACAGAACATGGGTCTTGTCCTTAGAGTAAAGGATTCACCACTAGTAATCTCACAATCCGATCTAACCGTCAAGAGGTAGAT
This sequence comes from Solanum medicagineum, assembly GCA_026153255.1. Taxonomy (NCBI): domain Eukaryota; kingdom Viridiplantae; phylum Streptophyta; class Magnoliopsida; order Solanales; family Solanaceae; genus Solanum; species Solanum medicagineum. Next base: position 3,457 of record JAPFFP010036413.1, on the reverse strand, counting down.
GAAGATAGTCCACGGTCCCTACATGGTTAGATAATGTAGGAAAAAGCACGAGTTAGTACATTTGAATGTACTAAGTATGCAATGCATATGAATATGGTAACCTACATTTCAATGTTAGATGACATGGACATGTATATTCAAAAAATATGTAAGAAAGAATGTCGTAACAATATGCCTTAAATTTCATGATGCATGACTGCCATAATACTTAAATATACTACGATGTGACCATAACCGATATCTCAACCATGATAGCTAATACATGAATCGACTGATGACCAGCCTCCCACCAAATAAACGTAGATTACTTACCAAGGATAGCCTACACCACACCTTATGACCCTGTCATTTTAGTGTGATGGCTATCTTACCTTATGACTGAAACATTCTTCATGTGCTTCGGAATGCCCCATAATCATAATTTCCATGTATCTCAAAATTCGTGCCTGATTTCAAAAATCCGACTTCATATTATCGATTAGGGAGCAAAGTTGATTGGAAAATGGGTATAACCCGGATTTTAGAAGACCTGCAGCAAAAAATAATTTTTGCTAATTTTCCATTTACAGAGAGCATCCGTGCCCCAGGTGCGATACGGTCTGGGCGAGGATCAGTGTTATTTTTTCTTCACTTTTGATCCGTGTCGTAGACTGGATGCGGACCTGTGTAATATTTTTCCCATTTTCCTTATTTTTTCTAAGGGCATTGGTATAATAGCTCCATGCCCGTTTAAACATAAAATCTCTCATACTTAGCCATTTTTCAATTCTATAACTCACAAAAATCCTCTCTAAAACCTCTCTAAGACTTCATCGAATCTCTCATTCAAATTCAAAGATTTCAAGCTCAACTTTGGAACTCAAGGACCCATCTCAAGTTTCAAGTTTCCCCTAACCCAATCTCAAGAAGAATCCAAGTTTGAGGTATGTTGGTGTTCATCCATGGGTCCTTTCACCTATAGAGCCCAACCTTCTCTTTTTAAGGAAATTGCATGATTTCAAGTTGTATTACTTATGGGTATCTCTTATTATGAATTCTGAATGAAAGCTATGTTGGGGTTTTATCAAGTATTGTCAATAATGTATGAAAATCTATTTTAAGCTTATACCATTAGTTGATTTATATCTATTGAGATTATGTATGAGTTGAGCTTTGAAAACTATGAACTATGGTGAGCTTTTGATGTGGATTTCATGATACCCAAATTGGGCTTTTACTATAATATCAGTGGGTTGATTTTCAATTGATTTTACTCATCTTTGTTTACTCTTGAGTTGTATTCATGAACCCACCATGTGTTTGATAAAATTACATAACAAGAATTCTCAAGTTGCTTACATGATTTACAAGTCAATTTTTTCAAGATAATTATGGCCTCCAAGCATGTATTGAATTCTTGATAAGGTTTCTATGTTCTACAAGTGAATTCTTAAGCTACTATGCTATGCCTTATGTTCACGTGAGTTGTGAAGCCTACTAGAAGGGGTCTGGAATCATGTTGTATACTCACCCTCTAGTACAAGGCAAATGTCTAAACAAAGAGGTCATGAATCATGTTGTATAGCTCACCCTCGTGTTGGACTTATTAACATGTATTAACTTACACCTACATGAAGGGGTCATGAATCATATTGTATACCTCACCCTTATGTACGGATCACTACTACTTAGTATCTTACGTATACGTGATGGGGTCATGAACCAAGTTATATACGTTACACTCATGTACGAATTATCATGATGTATTATCTAATATCTATGTGATGGGATCATGGACCATGTTATATACCTTAAACGACCCCAAAAAGTTCCTAAAAACATGCCTCGGAAGTAACTAAAAACTTATTTTCTACATATCTAAAAATTCTTTTGGAATTTTGAAAATCTGACTTCATATTCTTGTTTAGGGAGTCCAAATTAGGGTATTAAGGGTCTAACCTTGAATTTAAAGCAAATGAATTGAATTATGAAATTTGCACTTGATGCAATTCCAGAGACGGTACGCGATCTCTCCGCGATGCGGAGAGGTTGTTTTTCTGCATTTTCTTTTCCTAGTTCGCCCAAATATTTCTAAATGTTAGACCTAAGTTTTCCCAAATGTATTTTCACCTATACTTAGTCTTATTTCACCCTCATATCACCCCGAAACATTCCCTAACATTTGCCCAAACACTTAGACTCATTTCCAACCCTAAATTCAAGTCCCAAACTCAAGGACAATCTCAAGAATTTCTTCAAGGATCTCAACCAAGCTTCAAATTTCCATTAAAATCTTCTTTAAGAACTTCACAAAAACTAAGGTATGTGGTGTTTAACCATTGGGTCCTTCCACCCATGGTGCCTAAACTCTCTTTTACTTAATAATTCATGATTTAAAGTTGATTTTACATGTGGGTCTTGAATATTGAGAAATTTACTGCACAGTGATTTTAGTACATGAAAATATGGTTGTTGAAGCATGTTCTGAGCTTCAAATCTTGGATCTAATGTTGGAATTGATGAGGGGTTTTGATATGAATGTCTTGGGGGTGTTGCAAGGTACTGATTAAAGGTTTTACCACTAATTTTCCTACATTATTACATCTCTAAATTGCATGCTATTTTACCCCCATTACACACCACCAAGGTGTTTGCTAAAATGTCTGGTTATGGTTTTTTGAGGAATTGAAGGTCCAAAGCATGAGATATGATATGAATGATGTTATGATGATGAAATGAGGTTATGTATATTTTATTCCTACATGAGATATTGCATTAGAGTTTATGATGAATTCTATATAATGTGTTGCATAGACCATGCCCGATTCGGGAGGAAAAGAGCCCGAGTAACCATGCAAGGGGTTTATATTTCGTCACCATAGATGTTTGGGGTGTGACCATCATCAAATATATGAGGGGTTTATACCTCATCACCATGGATGGCAAGGTTTGACCACCATCAACAATGGAGGAGTTTAAACTTCGTCACCACGGATGGCGGGATGCGACCACCATTAACCACCAAGGGGTTTATAGTTTAGAGTGCTTTCTTGGTCTCATTCTTCACATATGATATTCTATATGAGCATGAAATACTTAAGCATGATTTACTTATGCATTGATCATATATGCCATATTTCTATAATATGCCTATTGTCTATTATCTTGCATTTTGGATTATGATGCCTATCTCTTATTGCATTGCATCCCGCATATAAGTACATTCAAACATACTGATGCATACTCTTGCCTACATGATATCACCATGTAAGAACCGATGCCCGAGTTGATCATCCTCCTCCTCCACGTGGCTAGCTTCTGCTATTCCAAGCTTATGGGTGAGTCCTCCACTTTGGAGACTTTGATTTATGTCTTTTCTCTATTATCTATGTATTGAAACACTATCTTGTGTTATCTTTGACAATGAGGGTGAGACCGGTTTCTTTGTCTTGGCCCCCGCTCATTCTATATTTTAGAG
>JAPFFP010036344.1:0-15272 GCA_026153255.1 Solanum medicagineum | reverse complement strand
TAGTCAATACACATTCTCAAGGTGCCATCCTTTTTGCGTACAAATAACACTGGTGCACCCCAAGGGGACACACTAGGCCTTATAAAACCCTTCTCTAGTAAGTCTTTTAACTGCTCTTTTAATTCACGCAACTCTGCCGGGGCCATTCTATATGGAGGGATGGCAATAGGTTGAGTGCCTGGAAGTAAGTCAATACCAAAATCTATTTCTCATTCTGGAAATTAGCCTGGAAGTTCTTCAGGGAACACATCAACGAATTCATTCACTAGTGGAACTGATTGAAGGGTTGGTGATTCTGCCTCCATATCCCTCACCCTAAATAAATGACATATATACCCCTTAGATATCATCTTTCTGTCCTTAAAATAAGAGATAAACTTACTCTTTGGTGCCCCAATATTGATTTCCCATTCAAGAACTGCCTCACTTGAAAAGAGGAAGTACACTTTCTTAGTTCGGCAATCCACAGTGGCATATCAAGAAGCTAACTAATCCATGCCCATTATAACATCGAATTCCACCATTTATAGCTCAATAAGGTCAGCCAATGTGTCACGGTCACAAATAGTTACTACATAGTTATAATAAACCCTTCTAGCCATAATAGATTCACCGGTTGGTGTAAACACTTCAAATGAATGGTTCAATAATTTGGGTGTTCTCTTAAGCTTCTTAGCACTACTGGGGTAATGTATGATAGTGTAGAACCAGGGTCTATTAATGAATATACATTATATTAAAAGATGGACAATGTACCTATGGAGCTTCAAAATTTTATCGACTCCCCAGAGCATAAGTGCCATTATGGACTCCGCTAGAGCTAGTTGCCCCTCTAACACCTCTACCACAACCCATAGGTGCTTTCTGACCCTTACCTAATGGAGGAACTGACGATAATGATGCAAAAACGGATCTAGTAGGTTGTGCTATATCATCCATATGTCTCCTCAGGCAATCTCACATCATATGCCTTGGCACACCACACCAATAACAAGCATCTATCCCAACACGACATATACCTGAATAACTTCTTCCACACAGTTTACAAGGCTGCATAGGGGTTATTTGCTGGCCTGCTAAATATCCCGCTGTCTGGACACCTTTCGCTTCACTTCTTAGACCAAACTGATTTCTTCTAGACCCCTGTAGTTGTGGTAGATCACTGGCTGCAGAGTAGGAGGATGATGGCTTAGTCATTCTATTAGAAAACCGAGACCTAAGCTCACCTTGGGGTTGTGTAAACTGCCTTGTTGACCTGTCCCTCTTGGACTACGCCCTTTCTAACTCTTGTGTCCTCCTTTGCCTCTGATCCTCCAATTTCTGTGCAAAATCTTGCATTCTCGCTATATACATGTCTTTGTTCAAGAAAGCAATGGTACACTATCTGACCAAATACGTATCAAATCTATCCACATATTAATGAACTCTATCTTCCATAGTAGCAACTACATTAGTAGCATACCTGGCCAGGGAATTAAACTTAAGGATATACTCCCTCACACTCATTTCCCTTGGTGGAGGTTCAAGAACTAATATGCACGAGGCTCTCGGATCTCTAATGGCAAGTAATGGTCAAGAAATACCTCTTGGAACTCTTTTAGGTAGTTAGAGGTGCATCTATATCTTTAGATTGCTTCCAAGCATCAAACCGCAATATAACCACACCTTTCAATCTATATGTCGCTAACTCGACAGCTTTTGTACCACTCACATGCATAACATCTAAAGTGCATTGAATATGATCAATAAAGTCTTGGGGTCCTCATTATGATCTGACCCAGTGAAGGATAGAGGGTCCAAATTAAGAAAATCACGTATTCTCATGCTAGCTACTCTATTCGCACCACCTGCACCTATAACTGGACCTTCTTCTCTTTGACCTTGGCTAGCAACTATACGAGTCAATAGTTGTACTGCATTTCTCAGATCCTGCACGGTAGCATCAGTATGTGGTTTCGGGGGATTTTCACTACTTTCGAGTTGGAGGAGTTTGAGATATTTGTGACAGAGACTCATCTTGAGCCTCATTTCATTGTCTCACCAGACTGGGTATACCAACCACCACTTGTACTCCCTTTCCTTTAACTTTGTTCTTTTTGGTTACTGGCATAGTTGTTGTACAAAACAATTTAGGGGTTAGACACAATCCACCTATTACACTTAGCTCTATGGCACAATCTAAAGAACGAAAAGAAAGTAACAACTCCTAAATGCCATGCAGCCTTCTTCTTATAAATGTGGTGCACAACACATCGATAAACAAGACTCTTCATAGACACGGGTTTGTAGACTCCCTAGGATAACCCGTTCTGATACCACATCTGTCACACCCAAAATACCATTAACGCGGACTGGAACCCATTGCCGATAAGGCCTGGGAGAACCAACCTGTATCTATGCGCTTTCTATACCTATTATAAGGGATTTCTACATTCAACATGACTTTAAGAAAGTGAACAGTAATAACAAGCCAAAAGGAAATGCATATGGCTAGGCCGTTGGGCCACGGTGTTTAAGATACGAGACATGACTACACTTTAATTTACATAGTCTACAAAGCCTCTAGATAAGGAAAAGTATCTGATAAGGGTTGATATAGGCCCCATCTCGACTAACTATACAATACAAAAATATAAGCTCTAGACACACAAACCTCCGAAGCAACCTGGAGCTTGGTAACAACAGCCAGATATCCTGTACTCCTACTGGGGAAAGCTACTAGCACTTGCACCTACAGGAAACACTGTATATGAAGTAACAACTCAAATTAAACTATGCACCGGTGTAGGATAAGAGACCACCCTTAGTTATACTGTGGGATCATGTACTTTATGTTCTTTTTATTACTTTACCTTTACTGTATGATCTGTGCAATACAAATGACCAGCTGATCAGTGGTAAATCTTTATCGGGATCGGCCCTGGCTAGGCTTTTCCTTTAACCCCTTGGGCTAACCCTCATGATAGGATCGACCCTGGCTAGGTGATTCTTCCACCCCTCGGGTTACCAGCCATCAATAAGCAATATACTTTATCTTTGAATTACTTTTGAGATGATTCTTTTGGTGGTCATAATATTGGAGTTTTAGGACTGTAGATTCGACATATGACATGTAAATAATCACAAAAGACAATACCATAATGAAAGGAGTAGGTTACACAAATAATGAAATGCATAGGAGGTAGAACAACACATGAATTTTATTTAGTAGAACGAACTCGTGTATCTTAGTATCCAAGCATGTATGCAAACTTGAAGGTTACTATGTATAGGAGCATATGAACATGTGAAAGAGTTTAGACATGTTTAATAGTTGTGTTGGAGTTGGTAAGGGCCTTTATGTTCCAAGGAGGGATCTACGTTTCATGCCAAATAATACGAAATCAAGTAGCCTTATATACCTCGCTGTACGACCTCGCTATTACCTTGAGATAGCCTTACCTTGCTCCAAATATTTATCTACAACATAGTAGGTGATAAAACTAGTATTAGCAACCAATAAATACATATTGGCAGCCCAATCTCAATAAAGAAACACTCACCGGCAACAAGTGGATAATTATAAACCCGAGCGTATTCTTTCAACCATTCAGCCTCTAATCTTATTTTCTATTACACATTCTCATATACATATCATGTGCATCCTATTTTAGTGCCATCACAGTCCTACAAAAGCCCACAAGGCACAACACATAACAATTCTACATAACATACAAATGGGCAGTATAACGTCACATCCCTTCGCTACATTTTGACGTCGACAATTTCAAACCTATTCCAACTTTAAACAAACAGTCCCCACCATATATACACATAAAACAAGTCCTAAAAAATTCATAAATAGTCCTCAAAATAGGTAGAGAACGTGAGACCATAGTCCTCAATCAATCAGCGCACAAGTTCCTATTACGAGCACAATTATGATATAACACAAGAACTCACTTTCGCGGACTGTAAAAATGGTGCAGCAACCTTTATACATCATTATAGAACCAATGATTATTAAGAACAGTAGCGTACCTTCATAATCAATCCAACCAAAAAAAGAAAAGCTTCCAAATAAACAAGAAAAATGTACAACAACTTTTGGAACACATGCTGTCCAAAAATTTCAGCAAGCATAACTAGCATATAGTTCTTGTTTGTCATGGGATAAGTATAACAAAATACATGGATATTTCCACGTACGTTAGCCTTTAAGATTCAGGTTTCCTTCAAGAACCCTAGAGGGTTGTATTGGCTGCCTTGTGAAGTGGAGTAAAGAGAATACAAGACTCTTTAGGAAAGCTAAAAAATTGTTTCAAGTGAAATGACTTAAGGGGTTGTTTTTGAGCCTTTTTAGAGGGTTTCTTTGGCAGAATTTCTCTTGCACATTTGACCACATATTAGTACATGTTAAGAAGCTCGTGATGCAACAGTTTGGCCCTCACACTTGGTCCTAAATGGGTCTCAAAGTTGATGGGCCTTGGTTGCCCATTTTCCTAATTCCTCTTCACTTAGTTTGGGACCAATTAGTCAAGTGGGTTGTGATGTACTTGGGCCCTTTTATTATTCATCTTGGGCTGTAAGTATTGTCCATTTATGATGGTAAAACATAGGCTATAGTTACACTCTTAACACGGACTTTATTCACTATCAAACTTGGACAAATTCGATGTCAAGCCTCGTCTCTGTTTATCTAGAAAATTTAAGCTAGGCAAGTAGGTGACTCACCTGCTAGCTTCCTAAGTCCTACAAGCACCTCAATTCTTCACCTCGCTTTAGGTCATAATCTCCTTAATTTGACTTAAAGCATATTTACACTCGACCCTCTTCAGCGTTAGACATACATATCGCCCTCTAATTTGAGATTCAAGCACTTTTAAAAATGGGCGCTAATTTCACCAAACCATATCATGTTTCATTTGCATAGTACTAGTATTGTAAGATGTGGGGTGTTACACTATACTTCCACTTTCCAAATGAAACACTTCTTGAATGGGAAGGCAACATTGGGAACCCAAAGGGTAAGTTTCTTTCTTATTTTAAGGCGTGAAAGATGATGTCCAAGGGATATATATGTCATCTAGTTAGAGTGAGGAATGTGGAGGTAGAATCACCAACTCTTCAATCAGTCCCAATATAAATGAGTTTGTTGATGTGTTAGCTGAAGACTTTCCAGGTTTCCTCCAGAACGAGAAGTAGATTTTCGTATTGACTTACTTTCAGGCACTTAACTATTTCTATCCCTCCATGTAGAATGGCCTCAGCAGAATTACGTGAATTAAATGAGCAATTAAAAGACTTGCTGGAGAAGGGTTTTATAAGGCCTAGTGTATCCCTTTGGGGTGCACCAATGTTATTTGTACGTAAAAAGGATGGTACCTTGAGAATGTGTATCGACTATCGACAATTGAATAAGGTGACAATTAAGAACAAATACCCCGTCCCTAGGATTGATGATTTATATGATCAGTTATAGGGTGTCAAATGCTTTTCAAAATTAATTTTAGATTGGGTTATCACCTAGTGAGGGTGAAGGAGATACATATACCCAAGACCGCTTTTAGGACACGCTATGGTCACTTTGAATTTCTGGTTATGTCATTTGGGCTAACAAATGCACCATTAGTTTTTTATGGATTGGATGAATAGGGTATTCAATCCATTCTTTGATATGTTCGTGATAGTATTTATAGATGATATTTTGGTGTATTCAAGATCAGAAGAGGACCATGCAAATCACTTACAAGCTCTTCGTGATTAGCAATTGTATGTCAAGTTTTCCAAATGTGAATTTTGGTTATAATCAGTGGCATTTATGGATCATATTGTGTCCGATGAAGGAATAAGGGTTGATTTACAAAAGATAGTGGCCGTGAAAGATTGGCCAAGGCCAACAACACCCACAGAAGGTTGAAGCTTCCTAGGGTTGGCAGGTTATTACAGAAGGTTTGTTGATGGTTTTTCTTGTATTTCTGCACCTCTAACAAAGTTGACATATAAGGAAACTACGTTCCACTGGAATGATGCATGTGAAAGAAGCTTCCAAGAGTTGAAAAGCAGGCTAACTTCTGCACCTATGCTAGTGCTTCCAGAAGGCACAGAGGGGTATGTGGTGTATTAGGATGCTTCAGGGGTTGGCTTAGGGTGTGTACTGACACAACATGGTAAGGTAATTACTTATGCTTCGAGACAACTACGACCGCATGAGAGAAACTACCCATCACATGACCTTGAGCTAGCAGTGGTTGTCTTTTCTCTGTAAATATGGTGCCACTATTTGTATGGGGTTCATGTTGATATATATAATAATCATAGGCACCTGCAATACATCTTTAAGCAAAAAGACCTAAATTTAAAGCAACAAATATCGCTGGAGCTAATAAAGGATTACGACGTTGATATGCTATACCATCCCCCGAAAGTAAATGTGGTCACCGATGCTCTGAGTCATAAGGAATTCACATATATTAGTGAACAACCATGGTAAATCAAGAAATTGCTAAGGATCTATGTCAGCTAGCCAGTTTGGGAGTTCGCCTCCTTGAAACTCTAAAGGAAGGGTTTGCCATGCATAATGCTGCAGAGTGTTTGTTGGTAATAGAGGCAAAAGAAAAGTAGTTTAAGGATCCTGTTCTACAACAACTTAAGGAAAAGGTGAGTTAGGTATAATAAAGGGCTTTCAACTTACACAAAATGGAGTACTGCCAAGATAGATTATGTGTGCCTAATATTAATGGACTATGAAGGAGGATGATGGAAAAAGCCCAGCATGCCAGATATTCCATCCATCCGGGATCAACTAAGATGTATCATGACCTGATGGAAATGTTTTTGTGGGGAGGCATGAAAAAAGTCCTTGCAGAATTTGTGGCTCAATGTCCGAATTGCCAACAAGTCAAAGTAGAGCACCAAAAGGAAGGAGGTTATATGCAATGTATAGAGCTTCTAACGTGGAAGTGGGATATGATTAATATGAATTTTGTTACTTGGCTACCTCTCTCATATCAAAAGTTTGACTTCATATGGGTAATAGTTGATCGACTCACAAGTTCAGTACACTTTCTACCAGTTAAGAGTGATTATACAGCTGAAAAGTATGCAAAGTTATACCTTAAAGAGATAGTTAGGCTACATGTTGTCCCAATCTCTATTATATCTTATCGGGGAGCTCAAATCACTGCAAAGTTTTGGAAGTCCTTCCAGACGAGTTTAGGAACATAAGTAAATTTGAGTACAACTTTCTACCCTCAAACGGATGGTCAAGCAGAATGCACCATTCAAAAACTTGAAGATATGTTACAGGCATATGCATTAGACTTCAAAGGTAGTTGGGTGGACCATTTGCACTTATCGACTCTGACTATAATAATAGCTACCATTCAAGCATTAAGATAGCACCTTATGAAGCTTTGTCTGGAAGGAAATGTAGGTCGGCAATCGGATGGTTTGAAGTGGGTGAAACTAACTTGCTTGGGCCAGATCTAGTACAACAAGGCATGGAAAAAGTTAGGGTAATACAACAGCAGCTAGAAACAGCCAAAGTCATCACAAATCATTTGCGGATGCTAGGAGGAGAGAATTGGAATTCTTAGTAGGAGATTGGGTATTCTTAAAGGTGTCTATAAAAAAAGGGGTTATGAGATTTAGTAAGAAAGGAAAACTAAGCCAGCGTTACATAGGGCTATATAAAATTATTAAGATATTTGGACAGGTTGCATATGAACCAGTGCTATCCCAAGAGCTTTTAATGGTTCAACCAGTTTTTCATGTCTCAATGCTTTGAAAATTCATAGGCGACCCATCCCATAACACTCCTATTGAAGATTTGCAGGTTGCAGAAGATCTCCCCTATGAAGAGATACCTATTGCTATTCAAGGTCGTCAAGTTAAGAAGTTGAAAAAATAAAGAAACAGCTTCAGTAAATGTACTTCGGAGGAACCAACAAGTAGAAGAGATAACATGTGAGGCTGCGGAAGTGATGAGATCTAAGTACCCTTACTTATTTGAAACTAAAGAGGAAGTCCAACATGCGGAGTTTTGGCATTAATAGGTACGTGTGGTTGAATATATGTTGTGTTGTCAAAAGTTTGTTTAAATAAAGGTTTTAACTTAGTTAAGCTATCTAATTATTCTAACATCAAGGATGAATGTTCCTAAGGGTGGGAGGATGTAACACCCCACATCTTGTGTGTACTAGTCCTATGCATATGGAACATGATATGGCTTGGTTAAATCAGCACCCATTTTTAAAAGTTCTTAAATTTTAGATTAGAGGGCTATATGTACGTCTAGCGCTTAAGAGGATCGAATGTATATAAGCTTTAAGTCAAATTGAGGAGATTGCAGTGGTAAGTAAAGAGAAAGAAATGAGGTCCCTATATGAGATAGAAGCTAGCATGTGAGTCATCTACGTGCTTAGCTTAAATAGGCTCGGTAGATGAAAATCAGGCTCGACACTAAATCTATCCAAGTTCGATAATGAATAAAAGTCCGTGTTAAGGGTGTAACATTAGCCCAGGCTTTACAATCATAAATGGACCTTATTTACAATCCAAAATGAAAAAGAAAAGGGCCCAAGTACATTCACAACTCAATTAATGATTTGGGCCCAAACTATGTGAAGGGAAAAAAGAAAAGCAAGTAGCCCAGGGCCCATCAAATTGAAACCCATATAGGACCAAGTGAAAGGGCCAATCTTCTTCACCACCACCTTGCTAAGATGTGGTCAAAAGCTCAACAGAAAGTTGACCAAGAATGTCCCTTTAAAAGTGGTTACAAACCAGCCACTTCAAATCATTTAACATAGACAAAAAATAGCTTCCCTAAGTTTTCTCTCTACTCTTTCTTAACTTTGCAAAGCCGCCACAAGAGACTTTTAGGGTTGCCCTACACCTTAAAGGTAAAGTTAAGTAATGATACTTGAATATTTAATATGGCTTTTGTTCATAAGAAACTATAGAAATAGGCTGGTTATACTTGTGCTAAAATTTTTGACTGTATGTGTTCCAAAGATTGTTGTACACTTTCCTTATTTATTTAGAAACATTTTTCTCCTTAGTTGGCTTGACTATGAATGGATATTACTGTTTTCAATGAGGGTTAGTTCATGAATGATGTAGAAAGGTTGTTGCACCATTTTTGTTCTCCTTGAAATGAGTTCTTGTACGATACCTTAATTGTACATTTAATAGGAACTTATGGGCTGATGGTTGAAGATTGTTGTTTCATGTCCTTTGTCTACTTTGGGAATGCTTTTTGACTATTTTAGGACTATTTTTATGTGTAAATATGGTGGGAACAGTTTGTTTAAAGTTGGAGCAACTTTGGGATTGTTGACGTCGAAATGTGGCGAAGGGACGTAATGTTATGTTTTCTACTTGTATGTTGTGTGAATTGTTATGTGTTGTGCTTTGTGAGTTGTTGTGGTATAACTGTTATAGGGCTAAAACAAGATGGACAGGAGATGTATATGAGAATTTGTATTGAAAAATACAATTAGAGGTGGAAAGGTTGAAAGAAGACTCTTGGGTTAATAATTACACGCTTGCTGCCCGTACGTTAACTTTTATGAGATTAGATTACCAAGACGTATCTATTAGCTTCTAATACTAGTTTTATCACCTATTCTAGTGTATATAAGTATTTTGGAGAAAAAGAGGTTAGTTCGAGGCGATAACGAGATCATACAATGAGGTATGTAAACCTACCCGATTTCGCATTACTTGGCATGATATCTAGATTCTTCCTTGGCACATAGAGGCACTTACTTACTCCAATATAACTAATAACCATGTCTCCACTCTTTAATATGTTCATATGATCCCATACCTAGTAATTATCAAATTTGCATACATACTTGGACACCAAGATACATGAGTTCTTCTTGCTAAATAAAGTTCATGTGTTGTTTCATCTACTATGCATTCCATTATTTGTGTAACCTACTCTTTTTACTATGGTATTATCTTGTATGATTATTTCCATGTCACTTGCTATTTGTATAGTCCAAAAACTCAAATATTATGACCACCAAAAGAATCATGTCAAAAGTAAATAAATGATAAAGTAAGTTGCTTATTGATGGGTGGTATCCCAGGGGTGGAAAAATCACCTAGCATGGGTCAATCACATATTACATGGGGTATCCCAACGGTGAAAGAAAAGCCTAGCATAGGTCGATCCCGATATTGATTTACCACTGATCAGTTGGTCATTTGTATTATATGTTGTGCATAGATTATACAGTAAATAAAGGTAAAGTTATAAAAAGGACATAACGTACATGATTCCACAATTTGACTAAAGGTAGTCTCTTATCCCTACATAAATGCATGATTTCATTTGAATTCTTACTTTATATGCAGTACTTCCTGCCTTACATATTTAGTCCATTATCTTGTACTTACCTTTCATTATGGGGGACCTGCATTTCATACTTCAAGTACAAGAGCTAGTAGATCTCCCTAGCAAGAGTACAGGATATCCAGCTACTATTACTTGCTCCAGGTTGTTTCTGGGGTTTGTGTGTCTAGATCTTCTAATTTTGCATTGTATAGTTAGTCATGAGGCAGGGCCTGTCCTGACCCTTATCAGATACCTTTCCCTATTTAGATGCTTTGCATACAATGTAAAGTAAAGTGTGATCATCTCTCGTACTTTGGACATTGTGTCTCCAACGCCCTAGTCATATGCAATTCCTTTTGGCTTTTTATTACCGTCTAATTTCTTGAAAGCATGTTGAATATGGAAACTCCTTATAATGTTCATAGAAAGAGAATGGTTATATGTTAGTTCTCCCGAGCCTTGTTGTCAACGGGTGCCAGTCCTCCTTAATGGGACTTTGGGCATGACATTACCATTCCCCCAAATTTGAGCTGCTTTCCATGCTTAACATAATTTCTTCCTTTCCATAAGCTCCACATAATGAAAGTTGGGATAGTTCTTTAAGCTTGTTAAAGTATATACGGTGCTTCAAGTTGCCACCAACACCTAATCATTAGCAAAAGATTCCTTCCTTATATTACACGTACATTGGATAGCTAAAAATATGATATGGTACCATCTACAGACCTTAGAATAGGATTATGAATCATAGAAGGCCCTTATGGTTTAGTTTACCTTGGTGAAATTGTGGAGTTTGGAAGTCTACATATGAAATGGTTTTATGACCCGTAGAAGGGACCACAAGTTGCAGACACTTGCTCATAGATTAAGAGAACAAAATAAGTTTTTGATGCTGAGAAAGTGTCACCAAATAAATGTCTTGTATGATCCATGGTTAGTTTTATGAGCCGTAATTAAGGCTCATAGTTTGGGACTAAGGTGAGAAGATTTTGCAAGTATGGGGTAGTTCTATGCAGGGTCTTTACGATAGATTGAACAAGAAGTTGTAGAAGGAGGTCATGGATTGAGGACCAGAGGCATGTTTTAGAACTGAAAGTTTAACCAAGACAAGGCACCTTATCGATGAGCCATAATCCGAGCTATGACCTATTGATCAAGCTCATAGATCAGGCCCCACAATTTTTAATGAAAGGTTTTTCGATCATTATATACCTATCTAAGCCTTAAACTATGTTGTTTTCGTCTTATAACTACCAATAAACACCCCACTCTCATCCAAAACATATTAGTTCTCATGAACTCCTAATAAATTAAAAATCTCCTAGCATTTTTTCTCAAGAATCTTCCATTAAAGAAAACTAGGCTTCCAAGATTTCCGAGGGATTCAAGGTTAATTTTTTCCAAACATTTTTGTACCTTTATTTACGTATGTGTGATGCAAACTGGATCGAGCCAAGGCCATTCACTATGAGTCAATCTTGAAAACATCAAAAATCTTGGGCTATTCATGAAGCTAGATGTCCTTGAGCTTGTAATGAGGCCAAAGAAGGGGTTTTATGCGTGGAATATTGCCTGGAAAAGTGAAGACAAAGCAGGGGAGACACTGTCCACTTTTGGCAATGGATGAGCAATTAGTGATCCGCTGATCGAGTTAAGGGATTGCATACTAGACCTTTGAATATTCCAGGATACTTGAGCCTCAGAATGGTGACAACCATTTTTTATAGGCGGTTTGTCAACGAATTTAGTACCATTGTTGCTCCCTTAACCGAGGTAATTCGCAAGGATAAGCCTTTCAAATGGGCTGAGGAGCAAGCAAAGGCCTTTGAGACCTTAAAATCCATGCTTAGCTCGTCTCTGTTGTTGAAACTATCCAATTTTGAGAAAATGTTTGAAGTGGAATATGATGCTAAATAAGTAGCTGTTGGAGCCGTCTTAATGCAAAATGCAATCTCCAGGGAGCAATCCGTGCCCTTAACGTGACGTAGACTGGTGTATTTTTCTGTCCAATTTTTTAAAATCTGTCCAAGACATTGAGTCTTGGGCCTAAGTGTTCCCATGCATGAAAATACTTATAGTTAGCCTTATTTCACCCTCATATCATTCAAGACATTCCTAAATATTCTCTCAAACACATATGCAATATTTCATCTCCAAATTTCAAGTCCCAAAACTTATTCGGATCTTAAGGTTCTCATTCAAGCTTCAAGTCTCCATCTCCAATCTTCTCCAAGGATTCTCCAAAGTCAAGGTATGTGGGTTTCTTTCATGGGTTCCTTTCACCCATGATACCCAAGCTTTCTTTTACCTAAATTTGCATGATTTACAGTTGATTTACTCATGGATCTTACTTATTATGAATTTCATATCACTATATATTGGGGTTTCATGAAATTATGGTTTTTAGCATGTTTTGAGCTATGAATCTATGACCTAATGTGAGACTTGATGAAGGGTTTTGATGTATATTGCTTGAGGGTGTTACCAATATGGTTTTACATTGAACTTTCTAGCATGATTTCACTCTTGAATTTCATGGTTTTACGCTAGCACTACACACCAGCCAAGTGTTTGATAAAATGTCAGATTATGATTTTCTTGAGGAATTGAAGGTCCAATGCATGTCTTTTGAGTTGAATGACTATATGATGATGAAAGGTATATATGTGCTTGATATTATCCCTATAGTGTTTGGAATTGACCAAGCCTCACTCGGGGGTTTGTAGGCATAGGTAACCTTGATGAGGGGTTTGTACCTTGATTCCTTCACTCAGGAGGTGGTAGGCTCGTGCAACCATGCCTAGGAGTTTATACCTTGATAACCACGTTGGGAGGTTTTTACTCTATCAACCATGTTGGGGGGTTTGTACCTCATCAACTATGTTGGGAGTTTTTACCTCATCAACCTATTGAGGGGTTCGCACCACATTTGCCTCTCCAAGAGGGTGGTAGGCCTTGGATATTCACTATTAATTGTATCTCCTTACACATATATTATGTTCTATATAAGCATGATTTTACTTCAAGTATCATTGTACATGCCATATTACTATATGCTCATCCATCACCCATGTTATGCATTTTTTTTTATGGTGCTTTTCACTTGTTGCATTGAATCCTACATACTTTGTACATTCAAACATACTAACGCATACTCTATGCCTACATGATGTCACCATGTAGGAACCAGAGATCCACTTGAACACCCTCCTCCATGTGGCTAGTGCGACTTCTCTCAAGCTCTTTGGTGAGTCTTCTATTTCGGGGATGATATTTATAATCTCATACTATGTTCTAAGACTATCATTCTTTTATGTATATGTTGACTATTAGGGTGAGAAGGTAGCTTGTCTTGGGCCCCACTAAGTATCTAAGTATTATAGACATTGTTGGACATGATTTGTATTATGCTATGAACTTTGACTGTCACGACCCAAGCCTAGGGCCTAGATGTGGCACGGCCCTTGGGGAACCCGAAGGGACCCCAAGCAAACCTCTTAACATATCATTACTCGTCCTTTGTCTCAGAAGCAATAAAATACAATAAGAGATAGTAAATGCGGACAAACGGGGCTATGGGACAAGATGGTCTTTCGGACTAGGTATAGGCATTATGAGTTTGTTGTGATGTCCTTTGGGTTGACCAATGCACCATCTATCTTCATGGATCTTATGAATAGGGTCTTTAAACCCTACCTTGCATTTGTTGTGGTCTTGATTGATGATATTTTGATCTATTCTCATAGTATGGAGGAGCATATGGGTCATTTGAGGGTGGTGCTACAAAGATTGAGGAAAGAGAAGTTGTATGCTAAGTCTGAGAAGTGTGAATTTTGGTTGAAAGAAGTCACCTTCCTAGGTCATGTGGTGTCAGGGGATGGTATTAAGGTGGATCCTAAAAGGACGGAAGTGATTAGAAATTGGCCTAGACCATTGACCCTGTCGAATATTAGGAGCTTCTTAGTCTTAGCGGGTTACTACCAGAGGTTTGTGAATGGATTCTCTTCTATTGCTTCTCCCATGACAAACTTGACTAAAAAGAAAGCCAAATTATTGTGATCCGATGAGTGTGAATTGATTTTCCAAACATTGAAAGATACATTTGTGTCCACTCCTATATTGTCACTACCAGAAGGGCTAGAGGTATTTATGGCTATTGTGAAGCTTTTGGGGTTGATTTGGGTTGTGTTGATGCAAAATGGTAAGGTGGTATCCTATGCTTCTAGGCAACTCAATGTGCATGAAAAGGATTATCCTACCCATGATCTTGAGTTAGCAGCCGTTGTGTTTGCATTAAAGATTTGGCGTCACTATTTGTATGGGGTGCATGTTAATGTGTTCACCGAATAGAAGAGCCTCTAATATGTGTTCGCTCAAAAAGATCTGAACTTGAGTTAAAGTAGGTGTTAGAACTTCTTAAGGACTATGATATGAGTGTGGATTATCACCCCGGTAAGGCTAATGTTGTGGCGTATGCTTTGACTAGGGTGTGTATGGGTAGCCTAGCTCATGTTGATGATGGTGCCATAGAACTGGCTAAGGAGGTCCATCGGTTGGCTAGATTAGGAGTTAGGTTGGAAGAGGGTGATGATGGTGGTGGTGCTGTTGTTGATGGTTCTAGATCTTCTGTTAGACCCCGTATTTCGTTAAATTGAGGATAACTATCCAATTGGGAAATTTTGCTGTTAATGCCGTGTAATTTAAACTTAAGTATATTTCCGGTGCATGATTAGAGTATCAAGTGAATTTGGCATACATAATTAAGTTGGAGTCGGAAGTCCTCAATTGGTTCAAAATAGAGAAGTTCGGGACCTAGTTGATCAATAGGCTAAGATGGGGCCCTTATGATGTAATTTTAGAAACTAGAATGTCTATATATAACCCCCTCTTGTTCCCCAAACACAAGAACATTTCTTGGTTCTTATACTTAGCTCCAAAACAA